>JAODLL010083344.1:0-25045 GCA_026546735.1 Forbesichthys agassizii | reverse complement strand
TTATTATTTGTCATAAGTAGGAATATTTTCAGTGTTGGTATTCGTTGCATCATCATGTTAGGTAGGCTTGCAGTTACTTCACGAACCACTAGATGGCAGCATAACACTTAATAAGCCTAATGGCTCGCTAAAGACAAGTTGCATAAAGAACTCTTTGATTGCTGCCTTTCATAGAACTATGCTGCCTGCACACCCTAAGAGCAGTGTGTACAACCAGTGTCTCACATGTCACATCTCACACCTGTTGAGCAGGACATCTTTGTTATGATTGGAAATAGTAGTCTAGCTAGTTGTAATGTGTAATTGCTGACATTAAAACCATCCACTGCAGCATGGAGGACACATACCTTGGAAGTGGTCTATTAGCTAATTATTGCCATCTGCCTGTCCCTTTCAGGTAGACTAGGCTAATAGGTATGTCAACAGTTACACCACGTTTAACGTCATAACATATGATTCTACAGAATAATATAGTTTACATAATAAACATTTAAATAATATGTTGTAAATAAACCTCAAACCAAAATAAATAACACTTTCAAAATAAATTAAAAATATTACTCTGTCTGCTTTGTGCGATTATACACATAGTGTGTTGATTTAGTTCACAATGTTATAGATCATAATTTTGTCATCTTGTATCGGATTTGAAATGCACTCATATTTCTTAAATATTCTCAGAGTCCTGTGTTATCGCTTAAATTGTCAAAAAAAAAATCAAAATGTTTAATTGGATGTTCACTTTATGGTAACAAAAAATCTAAAACTGAAAACATAATGGGGAGGCATCTAATTTGACCCTGCATTTCTTTATATCCCACAGTTTCCTGTCCACAAACACAATCATTTTTTGTTTATTGTGATGGAGATTGTCAATTACCTTTCTATGAATATAGTTCAGTGCATTTGTTTATTTTGCATTCACATTTAATTGCTGCAAAGGAGTCAATATCCAACACCAACTTAGAATTGAACTAAAAGGATAAAGGCATTTGTTAGGCGCAATACATTATCAACGTAATAAATAAAACATAATTATAAAACTGACAAGCTCAAAACATGCTTAACATGATTTTAAGAGCACAACTGATTGGATGTAAGATTAAAACATGTTGTGTAAAATATGCTCATGTGTTGTTAAAAGTAATATATAGGTAACAGAAGGGTGTTTAACCTACACTATGGGCAGAGAGCCCTGTTTGTCTGATTAGAAGCAAAGCTCTAAGGGCGCTCTATAGACTAATCAGCAGGTTACATGCTGCTAATAAGTGTGTTCTGCTCTCCACCAAAAGCATCCGCTTCACCTACGAAAATATTGCACAACACAACAAAGACCTGGTTAGGGCCTCTCGAAGAGGTCGAGCCTGTGAACTAAAAAGGAAAGATATGATTGTTGAGGGCAGAATATGGGAGTCAAAATAAGCATCTGCTCCTTGTCTGGGATGCTGAATTTTGATTTATTATGCTGCCACACTTACGCACACAGGTGGTGCAATCACAGAACAATATAAGGAGTATCATTATTTCCACGCTCTCTCTCTCTCTCTCTCTCTCTCTCTCTCTCTCTCTCTCTCTCTCTCTCTCATCAATATGCCAGCACTTGCTCACATGGGCCTTAAATGAAAGCAAAGTTCTGCTGTTATTCAACGCGACATTCGTAAAACATAATCAGTCTCAATTCTTTTTGCTAATGTCAACCTTTATGCATAGAGAATACAGAGTGTATTGCTTCCAACACTACGCAAGAAAACACAAACAAAGACATACGCACATGCTGTTTTCGTATGAACATGCTATTTATTATTTGTGTTGCTCAGCACGCCAAGAAGTGACACCTTGGTGTAGTAACCATACTATCACCAGAGAGACGAGGAGTATATGAACCACTCAGTAACATGCAGAATTCTTATTGAAAGTGCATTATAAGCCACGTCAGATTTATTTTCATAAAGCATAAAGACATTAGGCAGGTTATGTATTGGAAGACTCGAAGATGTGTTGGCTAACCATAGCAAGCCTGAACTGAAGTTCCATTCACCTGGCTAGGAAGGCTAACTGCATTGATAGCATTATGTGTGTAATGCGAAGTTGTCTTGTTCTGTCCCATTTAATAATACTAATTTGTATCAAATTGTGGTGGTTGATCTCTGGTCTGAGTTAAGATAACAGTGTAAACCTTTAATTTCTCTGCCTGCTCTACGTTTTGTGCTCCACCCCGCCTCCCCTCAAACAGTTGTTGTTGCTATGGATTAAAGAGGGGACAAAATAAAGAGCACTGGTGCAGTTTCATCCCTATTGGCCCCATGGCAAATTGGCCCTTTATCAAGGAGGAGCCTCATCTATCAGGTCAAAGACGGCTATTGAAATTGCCTTGCCGGCCACAAATCACACCAGCGGATAGGGCTTTATCCGAGACAAGGCCACCATCGCTCTGTATTGGCAAAGAAGGGAGGAAGCAGGCCGTTTAGGAACCAATGTTGTGCTGATATGCTGATGTGCTGCATTACTTGACCGTCCCGTTACCACCTGGATCTGGTTATATGCGTATGGCTATTGCATGTTTTCTTCTTCTTCTTCTCTCTCAGTCACTGCGTTTCTGTACTTGCTGTCGCTGTGTCAAGCACAGTCCGTTATTGTTTTAAACTTCTATTCAGCAGCCCAGTGTCTCCATTATATGTGTTTGCCCCTGTTCTTTCTATCCTTTCCTCCCCTTTCTTTCTTCTGCTTGTCACTCCCGGTCTGTCCTGTGTACTCCCCACATCCATTTTCTTTGGCCAATCAATGTAAATGGAAAGAGACGATAATAAAGGACAAGACAAATGGGTGCTGTATTGTCAACTGTGCCTCCCCAATTTTAAACATTGTCCTGCCTTTGATGATTGATGAAGATTGTAGTCAGGCCCTGTACCGCAGAAGCTATGTGGTATATTGCAACAAATGATGTCACCTCTGCAAATCATTTGTGGATAATATATTATATGTTAATGCGAGCGTTACTCCCTCCATATCAAAGTCAAACAGACGAGATGGCCCGGCGTTTTCCCATTATAATCAATACACGGATATTAAGTAAGTAAGTAAAATGTATTTAACTAGCACCTTTCACAAACAAATAGCCTGCTGATATTATCCTGATCTCGTGAGCTCCAATTTCATTTTGCAAGAACAATCAGTATGGTACCACATAATTCAAAAGTGCTTGTCATATGGGCGGTGCTGATATAGTACATTTCAGTCAAATGTCCTTAAATATGACCACTACCTACCATTATCTTATGTTATTTAAAATCAACCAGAGCACCGGTGGAAACCTAAACATATGACAACATGATGACAACATATGCTGTTGTCAACAGCGTATGTTGTCATCATCTTAGAAAATCAGCAAGACGCTGATTGACCTGCTTGTTTTCTAATTGGTCGACAAATGCTTTTCCTTTGAAGGGTTCCAGATTTATACTTGCTGCAAACTGGGCTACACTGTAGGTTACAAAGTGCTTTACAGTGACATACAATACAAATCAATAAAACAACAAAAACTGCACATTGTGAAGGTGTACAAAGTTGAATATGAATTAAGAAAAACTGCAGTATCACAGAATCTATAGCTCTTAAGGGTGAGTCCTGACCTGTTTTATTTGCTGCTGTTAGGCTTCAATACCTGTCTGGTGATAGTTCAAATGCTATGATAAAAAAGATCAGTCTAAGTTTTGAACAAAAAAGTGCATAAGACAGCGATACAGGATGTTTATTATGACCTCTGATCTATCATCCACCCGCGTCCTTATTTGACAGCTTTCTGCTTTGCAAACCCTCGCTGATCAATTCCATGAGTTATGGGTTTAAATAAAAGCTGATCCGCAGCAATGCTCTTTGTAATTATTCAAACTTTCTTTGTCATGCTTAAAGGTATTTTTTATTTTTTATTGTAACTTTTATTTGATTTGATTCAGTCATGGTGCAATAAACCACTATAATTTGATATAAATATACATTACATATCAATAGTTAGGCACATATCTGTACATGTATATTCTTTTTTCAATGGGAGGTAAAAACAAACAAGCCAACTATAACCACTACAAACCATCTCAATCAAAATGCACACTAGCCTAATACACCTTTCCTTATTTGGCTTTGCTTTGAAGCCATTGTAGGTGAGATTTGAAAGTTGCAATGAGACCTACAATAAAAGAGATAGTCTCTCCTTTGCTCCTGCCCTCTGGAGAGCGCTGGTCTGCCGTCGTGAAACCCATTTACCAAACTGGATTGCATTCTAATGGCGGTGGTCATGAAATGACTAGGAAGTATCTATGTCGCAGATAAGAGCTGTTTGAATCCTCTAAATGCTAAGGTGCATCAGTGCTTACTTTCTTATCTATGTTAGCATAGGGTACACTCAATCATCCTTTATGAAAGGGAAGGAGATAATGCCGTCCCACAATTCATCATTCGCCTGTTTGCGAAAATAAATTATCATTATGTAATGTCGACTACCAACTTAACCAGAATGTCCCAATCCTGTTCCTTCCTGGGTGCACTGTCCTGCATGTCAAAGCAATGCAGATCATGGAGGAGGCGGAGCTTGAAATATCTGGATTGTTCTTGAGACTCAGAGCTACAAAAACAGAATGTATGTTTACCTGTTCTCTTTTTGATGTATTTTCAATTGATAGTACTACATTCAAACTAACTTGACCAATAACATGCAGATATGTCACGGTTGTGAGTTGCCAAGTAAACAAAGCACGCCAGGCCACCGCAATCCTTTTGTGACAGGCACAAGTAAAGAAGTGAAACATTAATCGACCTTATGAAAAAACAATTCTAAATTTAGAGGGCCTTATCCCGCCCAGCCCTCTTGAGTGTGGTGTTATCATCCCTGGGGGGGGGACTTCATCCCACACGGAGAGAATAGCACAGTCCTTTAGTTGGAAGAACACCCACACACACAATGGACGCCTAGAGAAAGTAAAACAGGTCAGGACTCAGCGGTCTGATAAGGCAGAGACCTCATGAATTAAAGAGAGGTTGAGGAAATATGACATTTTTCTTTTCCTTTCGGTCTATTGGGATTATTCGCTTGCCAGCGAAATTACCTGGGGAAAAGCCGGTCCGATAATGGACTGCCAGAAACACGATTCACTCTAGTAATTTTTGTCTCCTCTTAAGGGCAGAGTGGCATTGAAAATTGGAAATAGTTTTTTTTTTTCTCCTGTGGGAAATTTGAGAAACAGTGGGTGCAGTTATCATAATAGATCATTTGTATTTATTTGAATATCTTTCATTTGAATAGCTATTGGTGCAGCTACAGAGCTGTATTTTGTGAAATTGCCTTTATCGCCCGATACACTACACTCACCATACAGTAGCTATAAAAGGTTCCACGATTCATCACACCTGCTTAGACTACTAAAATATATATCTTTTTTATATACATAAAGGCATTACATGACCATGTGAAACAATTACTAAAATAACAGGTCTATCTCCATAACAACAAAAAGTGTCCCATCTGGGCTCCCATACTGTTGTTTTAAGGGGAAAAGAAGACCTTTGTTCTTCTAGAACTCGGTGATTGATGGCAAAGCGGTGCTGGCAGTGCAGGGATAGACAAGGCACTAGGTCTTCTTGCTCTAATGAATGGTTTAAGTGAGTGCTGTAATGGGCTGAGTTGCCAGGTCGGCTGATTTACACGACCTCTCCCTCTTATCATGCCTCAAAGACGAGCTGTGTATAGGAGCTAAGCTAAGGGGTTGAGCTCTCTTTTGCTCCTTGCTACCGCAGATCAGCTATTGTGGAGCCAAGCATTGTAACAGCCTTGTCCACTACCGCAGAGCCAGGTAGGATTGCACATCACGTAAACAAAGTGTGATTCCCCTGACCTAACCTTTAAGAGTGATGTGGGTGGTTCCATGGAGGTGTGTTCTGAACAAATGATAAATTATCCTTCCGCTATGAAAAGTTGAATACAAAGGTCTCCTGCCATAACCTCCATGCTGTGAGAAGGTAGGCAACGCAGCACATTTACAGTATATATGTGTATATATCTTCTTGCTGTCAGCATCAATCAGCTTGGACATGATCTTTCTCTGACAATTCTCTGTGGTCAAATTAGTTTTTTTAATTCTCCATTGTGACATTTGATCTGAGCAGCAACTGAACCTCTTGGCCATACCTGCATGCTTTTATGCATGGCGTTTCTGACACTAAAATTCCCTTATTATATCTTTTCAATTATTAGAAGCAATTATTAGAAGTTCTTATTAGTTTTCCCACAAGGCAGAAGTATGCCTTCTAGAGAGGACACAAGTCTATAGGGCTTTAGCGGCAGTCTCTTAAATGCAGAGGTTATGTTTTAATATGACTCAGTCAGGGATTAGACTCACAACCTTCCAACGCCATGGCTGTCACTCCAACCCGCAAGGCCACTAAATTGACATCACAATGCACCGGCACTCTGAAATAAACACGCAAGTCAAGTTTTATGCGATGCCTCTCAACCAATGCATAAAACAATTATTACTCACTTTGAGAAGGTCATAATGCCCTCCATGGATTCCTTCGACAGACAAATAAAGTGAGGGGCGGCCTCGGGAGGGAATACTGGGTAAATAGCTTTTCTAATGGAGTCCTAATCTGGCGAGCCAATCTGGAGAAAGCTGCCCCTGGCGGTGCCACTCGGGTGATGAGGGCGAGGTGACAGTGTGGCAGTTATTATTAGTGGTATCATTGATCAGACAGAGACAGCGGCCAGGTTGAAGAGGGATGATGGATCTGGTGGCCCCGGCCCACCTAAGCCATGGCTGCTGTCGGCAGTAAGTCCGAAGAAGTGCTTGTAGCAAAGGAGAGAGAGAGAGAGAGAGAGAGAGAGCAAACTTCCCATGTCCTTCATAACAGGAAGAAGACGTCTGGGAAGGGGGTTAGCAATTGATTGTTGTGACTAACATGATGTCACATCAAATGCAATGTAATTTAAAGTGCATTCCTTGATTAGCAAGGACCCCAGAACCCTACATTTCAACACTAGTTATGTTTGAATACAAGTGTGGGATACATTAGGGGAGGAGTGGTGTCAGCCATGAGGGTAGAGAGCAATGTGAGTTTTGGTAACCAAAAAAGATTGTCATGACAATCCCTGTGAGTTTGATTTACACATTATGTTTCTTTGGCCATGCTCGTCTGTGCACTTGCTCAAAAGGGACCATTTCACCAACAGCTAATGTTATTATTTTATTCCTGAGGCACAACGTCCTTTCAAATGTCAAATGAGATAGACTATGACGAATGGAGCGGGGCCTGGGATGCTGTAATTTGACATCTTTAGGTGTTGTTGCTCATTTTATGCCTACAACACTCCGATCAACATTTTGTGAGATGGGACAAGAAAAATAGAACAAAATAATGATGTGATGATGTAATGTAGAAAATGCAGTGAGCCTGAACAGCTGAACAAATAGAACACACTCATCAATAAGGTGTTATACTTAATGGCCAGCATTTAATAACTTTAAAGTCACATAATTTCTTCTGCACAAACTCAAAAGCCATCAGTTTTCAGTGGGCATTGTTGTGCTCCAATGAGTGCACTTATTTGATGGTGATAATGGTTTGTTTCATGTGTCTGGAAGGAGCAAAGGTTTTGATTGATTTCTGTAGTTTAGTAAAAGCCTGCCTGTATCTTAATCTCTTCTCCAGTTAATGTGCTTATTGTTGGCTTATAATGGCAGTGATTTCTGTGTGCACAAATATTTTTGTTTTTTTAAGTTTACCATTAAACTGAGATCATTCAAAAAAAGTGTATATAACTTGGATGGAGGTCTCAACTGATTTGGCTGGAAGTTATACAAAATAGCGAAGAATAGTATACAGTCAACATAATTTCACATTGCAGGAGTGGATGCCTTTAGCTATTTAACATTCAATGATGTTTCATGTACCCATATGATTTTAGATGGTTTTAGATTACAGAAATAAATGTGTGTAAAGTCAATGTTAGAAGCTGTTTGTCACATATACCCTAATACATACACACATATGTACATAATGTAGACCTAAGTATTGTTATCACCCTGCTGGACAAGTTTGCTTGTGGAGTGATTTCTATCTGACATAACCTCGCCATGGTCTTGGCAAATTCAGCTATACAATCAAGACAGCATTTAAATTATTTATTTAAATGTTAATTTGTAATGTGTTTAATTAATTTCCACTATTTTTACAAACCCATCTTCAATTGTGTCTGATACATATGATCTGAATATCGTATATAGTGTGTATGTATGCCTCTACATTGCATTTGCAGCAGCTCTTGTATTACTGTAGATCCAACCTGGTAGATCAGTGGTCCCCATTAGGCTGCCCATGCGCCAGGTCCGGCCCGCAAAAGCAAAATGTCTGGCCCACAACGACCCATTGGCAAACGTACAGCACAATAAAAGCAATAGCTGTTCATACAGTGTAGATAAACATCTCTTTATCAAAGGTGTCAGAGCTAACACAAGGCATTGGGCCCTATCATACACCCGACGTAATGCGGCGCAAAGCGGGAACAGTACGCAAGTGGATAGTTTCAGACCGTCGCAGTTGTCATTTTCCCGTCCAGCGCCCACGTTGTCTAAATAGCAAATGCACTTGGGTGTGTTGGTGTAAAAATGTGGTGTGGTCTAACGCACTGCTGGTACATGGTTATCTTGAGGCAGCGGAAAGTGATTGAGCGAGGTGCATTATCAATATAGTATCGCCTATGCCAGGTGGACAATGTGTGTACACTCTGCTTATTACACGAACAGGGACGTGCAGGAGTGCACATATATGAAGAAATGACTAAAAAGAAATAGAGTACAATGTGAAATATTATTTGTGTGCAACCTACATAAAAATATTTTAGGAATTTCGCTATTGCCTAGATGGTCCAGCATTTTCACATGCCCACAGCTATAATATCATCTGCCTATGATGCAAGCACGCCTTTTGCGCTTCAGACTGTGCGCTCATGTCGTTAAAATAGGGCCCATTATGTTACCACAAAATATTTTGACTCAATAAAAACGTTATGCATTATTACACATGTATTTTTGTATTAATTGATTGAGGAGACTCGATTTCCTTCCTCTTCAGCCTGTTTACAATTGAGCAGGAGAAACCTCATAATGAATTACACATTTAATTGCCTTGGATACTCCACGGCTAAATTAATCATAAGGTACGCTCACATGTGCTAATGTTACCCATGTGACGGCTCAACAATCCCAGAGTGGCACAAGCCTCTTGCATATTGTGGCGATTCTGTGTGGGTGCATATAAACCTGTGAGGTAATGACCAGATGTGAAGCTCAGAGAAGAGGTCCTTCATTCCAAACATGTCTTCAACAGGACTGCAGGGGGCTCTGATGGAGACATGGGCTCTAGTGGAGGTGGTGTGAGCTTTTAAGCCATCCATGAGTTTCAGGTGTCACATGGGGCTGAGTAATGCTAATGTGTGCTGCCGTCAGGCTTCAGTGCATGGGGGGAAAAAGGAGCACTCCTCCTGTGCTTTTATCAATATTACATAATCTCATATCACTGTACATCTAAATAACCTTAGTTACATTTTAGTAAGCTTTTATCAATGCTGAATTTTGGTTATTGGAACGTCTAAATTGCAGTGCCTGACATGCCTGTGATGTCAGCCTGTGATGTCGAAGTCTTGCTCAGCCACAGCTATCTCCATTACCCTCCCGTTTCAAACAAAGCAAGTCAGTTTGCATTAACAAACTTTTGTGTTTTGGAGGGGCGCTATTTATACTCATGTGCAACTAAATGTTGTATTGTCCCTTTAAATTATTTTTGTATCCTGGGGCATACATGCAGTATATTGCATATACTACAGTGGGACAACCTGTTGAATTGTCCCTTTAAACATTTTCTATAACCTGCAGACAGAACGGCTGTGGAGGGAGAGACATTAAGTGTGTTAACTTTCTATCATGGGGAACACTGAATTGGGGATTTGTCAAGAAATCAGGTCATCAGTGGCGTTTAACAGCAATTTTGGGGCTAAATAAAATAATTTGTGTAAATAAAATCAACTTCAATAGACAGCAGGTTCCACTATACCAAAAGTAACCATTTTCTCTCACGTGAAGGTAATTTAATAATGATATACCCACGCGTCATTGATCTTATATCCAAGAGCATGGGTCCATGCACAACATTTGTAACTCTGTAAATCACAGTTGGTGTTAATGGATTATCCAGGTGCTAAACAGAGACAAAAGGAACCACATCCTCTTCAAGTGTACCTAGTATCGCTGGAGGTTACAGCCGGAATATACTGCATAGGGCCTCTAAGTAGCACAGAGTGAATCATAGAGCCCTTTAGTGCTTTAGAGAAAGCTTTGGGTACACGGGCTGCAATGCAATCTGTTGCTGTCTATCACACTCAACCAAAGCTCTGTGCATGGATTGCTGAGGAGAGGTGTTGTTTTGGTAGTGGTGCAAAAAGATGGAAATTAGTTTAAAAAAATTAAAATAATGATGGTTTGCCGTGTAGGCTCTCTTATGTCACATGTCAAGATAATCTTACCGGAATTGTTCAAACACTTGCCACAGTGCCAACCATTTTTTAAATCCAACTGCTCTGAAAGGCATTCATTTTGTATACATGCATCATCTCTTTTCCTTTTGGGGACCAATATTTCCGCCGTGTTGTCAGGTTATTAATATACATGCCTGGTTTCTGCCCCACCACCCCAACACACTCCCAGGGGGTTGAGACATTCTCAGTGTGTGTCTGATGAGTCTCGCATGCAAATCAAATGCAGATGATTGCCCTCTAATCTCGGGCGTTATAGAAACACCAACGACAGTTTCCTGTAATGATTGGCATTGATTGGCTTCATGACAATGCCTCATCAAGCACATTTGACTGAAAGCTGTCTGATTTTCAGGGTGCCACGCTATATCGAATTAGTCTAGACACTTCATTCACTGAAAGGTACTGAGAACCCGTCAACTCATAAGGTGAAAAACAGCATTTCAGAGTACAGTTTCTTACATTTCAGTGATGTACTTCTATATATAATGGTAATGCAAGGATGTAACCTAATCAGGACCCAGTGAGCATTCTGAAACGGTCAGATTTCTCAATTTTGTCCCCCTCCCCCAAGATATTATTTTCTTGGAGGGTTAAGGAGGTGTCTTTTGTTTCTACGTCAAATATGGCTGCATGAGGCCTTTTAAGACTGCAGTGTAACTGCTATGATAATGACTGCTATTTGACCAATATGTTCACTGTGTGCACTTTAAAAAAGTATTAAAGTCTCAAATGTTTATTTTTATTTATTTTGTTTTGGTCCGGTAAGTATATCCCTTACTTGTTCTTTGGAGAGCACATTACACCTAATGACAGTTGCAGGTGGTCATGGTGTTTGCTATAGCATGTGTCACCATATCATATTGGCCACTCACACATAATTATCCACTTCACAGTGTATAACGGTGATGACATGTCAGCCCTGATCTCAGCCTCGTTCCCCGGCTGACCTCCACGCTGTTGGTAATGACCCAGCGAGCAGCATACGCATGTGAAGACCTCCAGGGCTTAGCCATCATTCTCTCTTTATAGGAGAAAAGGTCTCGGTGGAGACTGATAAATGTTAATTACCCCACTCTGACATGAGCCACGAAGAGGCTGCAGAATGCATGTCCAAGGAGCAAACGGAGAAAAGGAAATGACAGGTTGATTATCATTTGGCATGTATGTGGCCTTGTCTGTACAGTATGGGTATAGTTGAGTGGTGAAATAATGTGTGTGTGTGTGTGTGTGTAAAACATCAATGTTACCATGGTGCATCCAGGCACAATAGAGGCTGACCAACAAACAGTGCAACTGTACACAAACTTGTGTTTTACAGTCCCTTCATGTAAATCCATATGTGGTGACAGGTTTAGTGACTGACTGCATAGCTAACGCAAAAACAATATGAAGGTGCTTATCCTGTAAATGCCGTTTAGGTTCTGTGATAACTTTATGTTCATGTAGAAATTAGCAGGAAATGAGAGTGGGGGTCTAGAGGGCGCCCGGAACTTGCACTCGCCAGCCAGTTCCAGCTGCCCACCAGCCATATGCATAATATATATATATATATATATATATATAATATGCTCCCTACAAATGTTTAAGTACACTTGTCAATATGGACATGCTACACATTGTTAGAACAGTATCATATTATCGTGCAGCAATGCCCACCACCCATATGCATAATATGCTCCCTCATAACATGCCGCTGACATGATGCCTAAAGTGTAACTGCACCCCAGCTCTGAGCCTGACTCCACCCACTACTAATACGACAAGTATGAGTAGACAGCTAGCTGGCTAGCTAGCATCAGCTAACAATACTCAACCAAATATAGCTACATTGCCTAACATAACATTTATGAGTAAAATACAGCTCGTGGCTGAATAAAAGGCAAAACATTTGGAAATAAAACTCACCCAGCATTAGTGAAACTAAGTGTAACAGCATTATCCACCGCCAATAGTGGCTGTGGATAAACTACAGTATATTTTGTATTTCTGTCAACCACAGTGTAAGGATACATCTCTGGTCTCCTCCAGATTGCTTTTACATCCATGCTCTACCAGTTTATGTTTACCAGTTGTTTTTTTTTACTGGGGCAGAACGTTTTTGTTGATCTCTCTTGGGCCCCTAGCCCCTGACGTAATTGGTTTTAGTTTCCAGCCCAGCTTCAAGTTGGTGCCTCTCTAGAACCAGTTATCTTAGCCGAAAGCCGGTGCTTTTGCTGTCTCAATGCAAATAACTGCTTCCAGATTAGGCACCGGCTCAAATTGCGTTGGTGGAAAAGGGGTATATGTGTACCATTGCAAACCAGCCAGGTCCTGGGGTGATTATTAACACATATGATGTGTATATCCGTTTTCAGCCCATACAATGCTGATTGTTTATAAGAAAAATTGTAATTTGTCAATTTTAATAACAGCATTGATGTTTCAATCATCACAGTTCAACACTGCTACTTAGTTAAGAGGTCAAAAAACACATTTTAGGGTACAGTTGCACTTTAATGAGTGAGTCAAGTTTTGAAAAGTAATTCTGTGTTAGTATATTGACAATTATTGTTCAAATAAGTATTTTTTAAAGCCATATAGTTCAGATTGTAAAAACTCTATTTTTATATGATCAAATGAATGATTTCCTACAGTATGTGAGATGATGAAGTGGATTTTTAGAATAGAAGAAATATTTTTTCAAGTTGAACAAATGTCTGAATCATTTGGATTGAGGACTGGTCACCCCATCCTTCGTTTTCTGTCCTGCCTAAATATGCTTCATACATTGTATCATAAGAAAATGTAACATGTAAATGAGTATTTGGGTCCTTTTTACCAGTTTAACCTAAAACAATTGGACTCACTTGGAGTAGGCATGGCTTCCTTAAACAATCAATAGAGGTGAGTTAACAGCCTGGCTCCCAGTGAAAGACCAAAGGCAACAGCACCTAGATAATACAGCAAATCAATACCCTAGTGATTTTCCCTGTAAGAGAACACATGCTCAGTGTTCAGCGAAACAGAGATAATCTTGTATCACAGACAGATAAATCATTTCTGATAGTATTCAGAGAATATGATACTACAGCCTACTACAAGGCAGAAGAATGTTCTTACCTGATTGCACTGACTCAATAAAGTGGGCTGTACCATTCGCTGAATATATGCTATCAAAGTTTTTGGCTTGTGAATCATATGAGTTAGAGAGAGAGAGAGAGAGAGAGAGAGAGAGAGAGAGAGAGGGAGAGAGAGGGGTTACAAACATAGTCACATATGCCTATAATCACAAAATAAACAATTCATAATCTACTTTTGTAAGAAAATTATAAGAACAAACATTTTAGATCAAATATTACAGTCACTGCAATTAATAGTGAATATGGCAAGTGTAATGCAAGTATTACAAATGCTACTAAAGAAATGTGTCATGTTAGATCATGCGGTCACTAATTTCATTAGGAAAATGTATTTTGCAATATTTTTATTTTTATTTATTCAAAAACAAATGTTGCCTAATTTTGGCATAGTCCTTGTTGATTTAAAATGTTTTTCCTGTGGAAAAGTATGCCAGCAATATTATAATTATGATCCAGTTTCTATTGTTCAAAGAATCAATCATCTTTAACTTTAAATGTATATCAGCCTGTCCACGTGTGTTTTCTTCTTTAGATGCACACAAATATAGCATCACTAATACTGTACATTTCAATTAAATGTCCTTACACACTTGATTGGACTACTGTATGTTTGTCTCACCTACTCAGAACATGTACTGTAACATTATCTAGAAGGCCCATGAAAATGGGTGCAATAATGTAAATAAATAACCACCAATATGCATTATTCATCGACATTGAGATTTGGAAGGAAAATATTTATTTAAAAGGTTGCTTTTTTCTATGCCTGGTAGAAATACGTTGTATATTAACTCTAATGCATCAAATGATATATCTTAATTTGCAACATAAAAATTTAACATTTTGAAAAACTGGCAAAAATTCAAGTGTTATGTAATATCCTCTAGGAACACTAGGGATGACATTTTGAATGTTTAGGTATTTCAATGAGTGTCCTATAAAAGGTTACGCTAATAAAAAAGAGAGAAGGAAACGTTGGGTTACTTAATGTAATCCATGGTTCTTTGATAACAGAGTGAGGTGTTTCACTATGGGAATCGCCTTGTGCGTTACCAACTAGGAAGCTCCAATGACACCATGTCTGTCCTTAGACAGTGTGCAATGTGTAGGGAAGTGTTGGTGAAACACCTCACTCTGTTATCAAAGAACCAGTGATTACGTTAAGTAACCCAACATTCTTTTTCTAACTTCACTCAGTGTTTCACTATGGGAGCTATATACCGCTCCTGGATTCAACCTCGGTCTCCCGAAGCCAATCACACCGGGTTTATTTTTCAGAGACAAAAATCAACAGGTCACAAAGTCCCGTTTGGCACACATGTGCCAAGGATGGTCCCAAGACATCCAGCTTGTAAAACCGAACAATCGTCACAGGTAGAGTGGGTTTTTAAACCAATCGGAGCCAGCAATCCTTTACATCTATACGCCAAGGATAAAGTCTCCACGACAGCCTCAGACGAGAACAAGGCCGCCCTATATGAGTAGATGCCCAGTACACAAACAGGGC
Organism: Forbesichthys agassizii; assembly: GCA_026546735.1. NCBI lineage: Eukaryota > Metazoa > Chordata > Actinopteri > Percopsiformes > Amblyopsidae > Forbesichthys > Forbesichthys agassizii. The sequence continues at coordinate 9,840 of JAODLL010083344.1, read as the reverse complement.
TGCTTCCACACATTTGGTGAAAACCCTCAGGACTAGTGAAAGCCCGAACGGTATGATTTGATATTCATAGGCCATGCCTTGAAACGCAAACCTGAGAAATTTCCTGTGAGCTGGATACATTTCTACATGAAAATATGCATCTATGAGATCGATTGTTGTGAACCAATCGCTCAGATGGATTGACTGGCAAAGCACCTTGTGCATCAGCATCCTGAAAGTATACTTTCTTAGGTGTTTGTTCAGCACCCGCAGGTCTAATATTGGGAAAAGGGAACGCCCCCTTGGCGGGACCTCTCTGATCACTTGTTTGTCTGACAGACAAGAAATCTCGCCTCAACGCGTTAGCTTTGCTCCGCTAATTTGGGACGCTAACCGGTGGGGTATTAGACCTGCAGTAAGTGCCAGGATAGATAACTCGCCGTGACGCATTAGCTGTACTCTGTCGGTTAGGTAACAAATTAATGTAAGCTAGCCCCACGAGGCAGGCCCGTCACAACAAGATAGCCTGTCTTATTCGAGCTATGCTGGTAAAGTAATGATGTGGTGTCATTGGAGATTCCTAGTTGGCCCAAGGCGATTCCCATAGTGAAACACCGAGCAAAGTTTGAAAAAGAACCAGTCCCAACTTTACACAAGCACTTTCTAAAACACTACAGAGGCTAAAAATAGTTCTGTTCAATAATGTTAATATGCAATTATAGGTAAAGTCTGAAGACATTCTGGAGAAATATTGCAAGAATTAAATGTTCTTATTAATTCTCATTATAAATACATTTCCATACACATTTTTTTTCATATATATTTCCACCCGGGCAACAAATGTGTTTGCATTGAGGTACTGATACAATCAACTAAATTAAATTGGAGCTCGCAAGATCAGGATGGTCTAGGTAGTTTAGCACAAAACCTTCTTCCCCTGCCCTTTCTCAAACCAAAAATATCCACAGCCATTAGGTTTCATAGGACTCACAGGCAACACCAATGCAAAAATGTTAAAAATCCCAACTTTGTTATGAGAAGAGAGAATTAAGCCATGCACCTGCACTACTGCTAAAACTATAATATGACATATATTCATTTTTTTGTGTGTGCTCAAATTAATGGGATGTACTACTGTATGCTTTGGGCTGCATAATGAATGTCATGATAATAACTTTGATGAGGGTGCTATTGTACTTGAACATTGCCTCACAACACATTTTTAATAATTTATTCCTTTAACTCCCTTAAATAAACTTCCTCATAAGTTCATTAACCTTGCAGAGCCGATAATGTACTTTGAAGAATATTTAAACTGTTATCACCTTTGGAAGGAAAACCTTTGGAAGGAAAACATTTCTTTTATTCACAACAACAAGCATTGTGTAGCTGTAAGCAAACAATGTCTAGGCTTTTAATGTTAACACATCACACACATATACATGGAAATCTTTTTTTGTTTAGATTTGTGCTTACTTTTTGTCTCTAAAGAATGGACAAAATAAGATCACTTAAATCATTTGCCTTGAGACTAGCAATTCAACACGTCTATAAATACTTTTACTGTAAGAAGGCATGCATCATGCAGATTGAGAGAGAGAGAGAGAGAGAGAGAGAGAGATAGACTGACTATTAAATAGAAATATTCCTTATTGCTCTTTGGCAATTTTGTTTACCCGTTGCAGAAGGATTCACCCCCAGAAAAGCATAATAATGATGAATGTATTTAAAACAATAAGCAACTAGCATTCTAAGATTAGGTACTGCACAGAGTGGTGCAATTGCAGCTGTCAATATTAACCCTACAGGTAAGATGGTGTCACTACTCCTTCACATAAAGGCTTGACTCTCTGGGGCAGAGGTCCCTGTCTCATGGAAAATAGGCCCACCCTACGGTGGGAATAAAAAACGCTTATATGACCCCACAGGTCATAGCACCATGGAAACAAACCTTTTCCCCCCTCATGCTACCTGAGACAGGATAAAAGAGGAACAGCCTGTCCATGCATCCATCCATCCATCCATCCATCCATATCTGCTTATTTGTAGTCGGGTCACGGGGGCAGCGGTAAAGTGATTGTAATACTGCTCCCATTGCCCAAATTCTCCGGTAAATCACTTGCTTCAATGTCCCCTAAATCGCGAACAAGACCTCGAGGTACATGAACTTCTTCACTTCTTATGGTATAGATTCATTCCCTACCCGGAGTTGGCACTCCATCGGTTTCCTGCTGAGAACCACGATCTTAGATTTATCAGTGATAATCTTCATCCCAGTCGCTTCACACTCTGCTGCGAACCAATCCAGTGAGTGCTGGAGTTCACAGACAGATGATGCCATCAGGACCACATCATAGACAAAAAGCAGCCATTAAATCCCTAGGCCACTGAACCGCAACCCCTCCCCACCACGAACGACGCGGCCAGTGGGTGGTGACCTTAAAGAGCTGGTCCATATTTCCATGACCAGGACGGAAACTGCAATGTTCTTCTTAAATCTGATGTTCAACTATTGGCCGAACCCTCCTTTCCAGCACCTTAGAGTAAACTTTACTAGGGAGGCTGAAAAGTGTGATACAACTGTAATTGGCACATACTCCCTGGTTTCCCTTTTTGAAGAGGGAAATCACCACCACTTGGGAACTGTCTCAGAATTCCACGCAATGTTATAGAGGCAGGTGTCATACAAGATATTCCCTCCACTCCCAGAGCTTTCAGCATTTCTGGACGGATCTCTTCATTCCCTAGGGCTTTGCCACTGTGTAGTTGTTTGACTACCTCTGTGACTTCCACCAAGGTTATTGATGATAATCCCTCATCAGCCTCCAGCTCTGCCTCTACAATAGAGTTAGTTGGATTTAGGAGTTCCTCAAAGTGTTCTTCCCACTGCTCAATTACCTCTTCAGTTGAGATCAACAGCGTCCCATCCTTGCTGTGCACGGATGGGACACCTTGGAAACACCTTGGTGCCGACCAAATGTCCTTCTCCATGTCTTTCCCGAACATCTTCCACACCCGCTGTTTTGCCTCTTTCACAGCAGAAGCTGCAGCCCTATAGGCCCGTCGATGCCCTGCAATTGCCTCCGTAGTCCTCTGAGATAACATCCCAGAAGGCCTCTTTCTTCAGTCGGATGGCTTCCCTGACCACTGGGGTTCACCACGATGTTTGAGGGTTACCACCCCTTGAGGCACCTAATACCTTGAGACCACAGCTCTCCACTGCAGCTTCAGCAACATTGCTTTGAACATTGCCCATTTAAGTTCAATGTCCCCCACCTCCACAGGGATGCCAGAGAAGCTCCGCTGGAGGTGTGAGTTGGAAATCTCACGAACAGGGGCCTTTTCCAGACGTCCCCAGTTCACCCACACTACCCGCTTGGGCTTACCAGGTCTGTCCAGAGTCTTCCTCCACTCCTTGGCCCAACTCACCCCCATATGGCAATCAGTTGACAGCTCTACCCCTCTCTTCACATGGGTGTCCAAAACATGCAGACTCAGATCAGATGATACAATCACAATATTGATCATCGACCTTTGGCCTAGGGTGCTCTGGTACCACGTACACATAAGAGCATCCTTATGTTCGAACATGTTGTTTGTTATAGACAATCCATAACTTGCAGCGAAGTCTAACAACAAACGCCTGCTCGGGTTTAGAATCAGGGAGGCCGTTCCTGCCTATCATTCCTCTCCATGTATCTCCATCATTGCCAACGTGCGCGTTGAAGTCTCGTTGAAGTTGAAATACTCTGCTGTTTGGTACATATGTACAGACAACAGTCATAATTTTCTCCCCCACAACCCATAGGTGCAGGGAGGTGACCCTCTCATCTACTGTTGTAAACTCCAATGTAGTGGTGCTCAGCCAGGGACTGCCAGCACCTCACACCCTGGGTAACTCCAGAGTGGAATAAAGCCCATCCCCTATTAATAAGTATGGTTCCAGAACCAAAACTGTGCGTTGAAGTAAGCCCCACCAGAACTAAATGGTAGCGCTCCACCTCCGCACGAATTCCAGCTCCTTTCCCCACAGCGAGGTGAAGTTCCACGTCCCCAAAGTCAGCCTCTGCTGCCCGGGTCTGGTCCATCAATGCCCCTGACCTTTACTGCCACCCATATAGCAGCACACCTGACCCTCGCGGTTCCTCCCAGGAGTGGTGGGCCCATAGGATAAAGAGGAGGATGGTGCCACATTGCTTGTTCGGGCTGAGCCCAGCTGGGCTCTGTGGCAAACCCAGCCACCATACGCTCGCCAGCAAGCACTCCCTCTGGGCCTGGCTCCAGATCGGGGCCCCGGGCTTCCTCCGTGAAGGGTAACCAAGTGTGTTGACAATCAGTGTCACTGTTTGCTATGGGCATTATTTAGGTGTGATGTAGACAACTTGAAAACTATAATGGGTCCTACGGTAGATTATGCAATACAGCATCAGTTTTATTATAATTTATGTAAGAGCAAAATGCTTTTCTCAATGGAAAATATGTTTTAATTTCTCCCGACTTTTCTACTGCAAGAGTGGATTTAACAACAGGCTTTGCTGGATCAAAGGTTTGTACACTCACCTGCCAAGTATTGTTTTGAAAGTGCCTGCCCTTTTAAAACAGTTTCAATGGATGGCTCCCCAGATGGATGTGTCGAAAAAACCAAGAAAAAACAGAAACTTCTGCCATGTCAGGTTAATATGTAATGTCAACCGACTATTTACAACATTAAGTTAGTCTTAATGAAAGAAAAAAAAAAGTGTAACATCACAGTTGTTACAATTTTTTTTTCTTTCATTATAAACGTGTGTTTAAACTTTTAGGGTGTACCATGCTAGTATTAATTAAAAAAGCCATGTCTATGTCGAATTAACTCACACTCTATGAGAAACACACTAAGCAACTACAGATACAACCTTAAGACCTCTGTGAGAGAGTACACCAGCCATGGGGGTCGGGAGTCTACCTCGCCATTTTTTGCTGACAACTAGCCACATTTTTAAATGTTGCGACTGTTGGAAAGCTTTGCCTGCTACACTAGTTGGCCGCCAAGGAGCTGCCTTACACAGTGCATGACGAACAAGCCCAGGCTTCAAGTAACTTCAGTAATCAAAACTAGTGACGCTCCAGCCACGATGCCAGGGCTGAGCAAGGCTGCAACGCTGGATGGCCCAGCCATCAGTTGCCTCCCCAAAAAAGGCATAACCGTGACCCTCCTCAATCCGCAGCATCACGCCAAGCCAAGGAGCGGTGTGGCACCATGCCATGCACCACGGCTAATCTAGGCACCGATGATGCCACGGAAGGAGCCATACCCTGTCTACTACTCTATATCGACTGCGGGTCATGCAAACATGATCCAGGCAATTAATTGAGGTAGAGAGACAGGAGCCAGTGACCGTGATATCGCGATTCGAGGCAATCCAACGCAACCCCGATCCAAACAAACCCCCGGGTGGATCAACCACACAACAGCAACCACAGTGGCCTTACACGCCGAGTACCATGAGCCCTCGCACAAATGTCATGCCTACAAACACATTAAACTGATTTTAAAGGTAAATTATTTCATTATAATAATTCTGATGCCATAATAATGTTACAAATATAGCCTAGCTAACTAAGGTTAAGTGTATGCTATATAGACGATAATAAAGGTTCTGTCACACTGAAAAGGAGGATGGTGCCTCTAGATAATTATGAAATTATGGCTATATATATATATATAAATAAAGGCCTTTGGCTTTTATATGTTATTTACATGAAACCATCCAAATGTGCTATCCATCATGTACATCCACTAACCACTATTAATATTAAAAGTAAAAGCAATTTCACTAAACCATTTTCTGCTTTCCACTTTATGACCATGTTATGACCCATATAACTGAGATACAGTTCCCGGGTGAAATTGAAGATTCTATCTGGCCCCATTGCAGTCTTTAAATATGTCACATTTGCCGTTACCCCTATTTAAGAGGGACAGGTATTTTTTATTTTGTGATACCACCTTCCACTGCAGGTTATTAGTGTACAAGTTGGTGATGACTAGAAAGGAAAACGACTCTCCTCCTAATCCACAGGGTCTCTGTACTCCAATGCTGATAGCTTGTAATTGGTGGTTAGTGCTGCTGTGGAGAGGTCTCTTCTCTGCCGAGACCCCTGCTTTTAAAAGAAGGAAACACACACATGTACTAATACTTAAAGAATAATGTAAACTACAACATCATGCACCTTACATCACTCAGACAAATATGTAGGAAGAAAGGTGAGCTGGACTCATATTATTCAGGGACACTTACCATCTCATATTTTGTAAACCGAACAACTTTACAGAATTAAACCCTAGCCTGTATTTGATCAATACGAGCAATATTCACATGCTGATTGGTATTTTTCTAACACGTGTCAAGTAACTGTATCCTTCTGGACAGACAGTCAAGTATCAAACACAGAATAGGGCAGAACCATGAAGTATCTTTTATCTTGACATCCATTTGTAGTCCATAGAATTGGAATGGCTGGAACTTTGGTGTGAGATACTTGACAATAGTATGAGAGCAGCAGTAATTGACAGGTCAGGATTCAAACAATATACAGAGGGCAGCCCAAGGAAAGCTGACCATGTTTACTCACAAGCCTAATATGGGCTAGGAACAGTATTCAGTGTGCTAATGGCAGACATTGCATGTAACAAAATTAACGGATGGTGGTGATGGTTTTTGGGGAAGAAGGAGTCCCATATTGTGTAGTCTAATGGCTGTATAGGCTATAGCCTTGCTCTGCCCAGCTATCACTTAGATTATAGTGTGGAAACTCCCATCATGATGGCGGACCAATCAGCAACCAGTGGTAATGAAGGTGGTGGTAGAGTTAGTTACAGTGATGGAAATAGTTGTAGCAACACCAATTGGTTAACGACTGTCCACTACGGTAGTTTCTAAAATCAGAGAACTAAGCGTATAGGAGGCAACGGATGCAAACACCTCCCAATAGATGCTCTATATGGCCCAGGCCTTATTCACAAAGTGGATATTAGGTCTGGTTCCACAAGGCTAGATGTAGGCAGTAATGAGTGCCTGAAACGCTTATCTTACACCCATCTCCTGCAGCTTCATGGTTTAGATACCTGTTTTTGCAGTATTCCGTATACATACTGTATACAGTATAATGTTTCCGTATAACACTGTATACAGTATAATGTTTACAGTATTACATATACATTATAGAGTATACAGTATGCAACCATTACAGGGTTCACTGCTGTACCAGACACATTGTGTCAACATGCAGAAAAGCACATGTACTTATTGCATAAGATCATTCATACATTCAAGAATGAGATTAATCTTTCCAAAGAGAGAAAAGGTTGGCGTATAGTTGTCGACAGACATATTCCCTAATAACAGCCTTTCAATACCTGCTTGTTGGCACTGAAACATTCAGCACAATAACTACAAATTATATTAGCCTACAATCCATGAACAAGACTGATGATGTCAGAATGAATACACATTCAATTGTAAAGACAACAGTACATGCTATATATTTACCATTAATTTAGAATAATATTTTGCTGTTAATTTCTGGACATTGTTGACACATACAGAAGGAAAACATTCCACTTGAATAAGCAAACAAAGGCTGTAAAAACAAATTAGAAATTGGAGTATGCTCTCATGTCTCAAGAAAGTATATATACATATTTGCATTACTTTTTTGTTGGTCATTTCGTATTGTGTTGAGAATATACAAATATATTAAGACAAGTGTATTTTACCAAATTATTGTGGAAAGCTTTTTACAACAGTACCATTAAGTCAGCACAGGCAATCATGGTTTGTGAGCAATTTGTGTTTAGTGGCATCCCATAGGGGGCACTGTTGCTTCTCATGAACAATCATACAACAGGTTGCCAGCAAGGACCTGTGACTGAACAACTGCTACAGCTGAGCTCGGTATAGGAACACTAATAACAAACATTTAAAAATTGCATAGTTTGGTGATAAATGTCTAGTGAAGGTTAGGAGTGTCAGGTGTGTGTTAGGCTTTAGGCAATCTAATATAACCCATGGGCCTAATATCCTATGTATATTTTATTTTGCAGTTGATGTTCTTTAATTCATTTAGACATTCTAGTAGATTATAATACGTTTAAAGTGGTTCTTTAAGATTAATTTGCTTTATCAGTATTATCCAAATATGGTTTGCTGCAAAACCACCCAAGCCAAAACCAAACCCAAACCCTAAAAAGTTATAGGCTACATTAATTATTTGTAATGAATATAGATTATATTGCTGTTGGTTTCCTAATTGTATACCTACCTACATTCCCATGCACATCCAACCATTTACACTTGGTCCCTGACAGAAAGAAAAGTCCTATGGAGGGCACAGCTGCTGACGCGACAACCGCAAACAGTTAATTTGCCAATCCAGGCAGTATCCCATCGCTTACAGTCTGTCCGCAGATTCACAACATGGCAAACGCATAGGTAAGTTACGAGCGACAAGAGCAGAGGGATTTATTTTAATATGATCTTCACCTGTTCATCGGATGAGAAGTTGGGTGTATTTATTCTATCTAACAATCGTAACACAACTATGCTATCTCAAAACCGAGGCACATTTCATCACTGTGGCGATTGAAAATTGCTGCGGCTTCATACAATCTGCGCGAAGAAGAAACTGCCCGAGACTGCATTTGCAGTACAACTTGATGAAAGCACAGGAACCACTGAAGAAGGTTATAATTTGACGCCACACGCCCAAATAGGATGCGACCGCAGCGTTGGACCCTGTCCGTAAAGATACATTGTAAGATGCAAAAGATCCCTCTGCACGATTCTCTCAACTTCACGCCAACCTTAACAGACTTTCTACTAACCAAAACGGTAACGTGTTCTTTATTGTCGGTCTGATATTTTGATCAGTCGTTTAATTAATCAGATCCGGCAGATGAAAAATGAACAACATTGTCTGAAAAGAAAAAAAAGCGTCCTTGTTAAGATTCCAATAACAAAATACGTTTTACGCACGCCTGAAGCACCTGTTTTCTCTGAATAATGAGCCTATAACTCATACTGGACTCAGCAGAATGAAATTCCTGAAGCTCAAGAAGAGTTCAACTGAGTTTTATGGTTATGCGTAAGCAATAACTTTTATCAGACTGGAATGAAAACCATATCGACGAACTGCTTTTTACGCATGGGTGTAACAGTCTCAAACTACGTCTCGAGGTTTCCCACAAGGAACCGAGTCTTCAGAAGTATCCGGCGAATGTATTCTGGAGTATCCTAAAGAAAACACTGATACATGAGGATAAGCTGCGTACAAAGTTCTAGCACCATCACCAGAGGAATATCGCGCCTGCTTTGGTGGAGATTCACTGTAGAAACACTGGAACGAAGAATGATTCTGCGCTTTGACATGGGGCCAATTCTTTACATGGGTCTCACTATGATGCTCTTGTGTGGAGGTTAGTACCTAAATAAAACAAAAATAATCCCAGTTCGTATAGTGTGTAGCAGTGACAATTAAACAATGGTGCATTAAGTCAGCATGGTGCAGTCTTTGTCAAATTAATAATTTATTCAAAGACAACAAATCAAATTGCATATCAACTGAGAGGAAACAGGCCTATAATTAACAAGACATGTAATTAGCGATTTCATAATATTACAGTATAATCAATATTAAGATGCTGTTGATAAATATACATTGCCTGTTAATTTTATGGTGGATTGTGACAGTTCCGGTGAGAGTGTGAAGGATCTGAATGTTTGATGGTGGCACATGTTAGCTGGAAGAATCCTACTGCAGCACAGCAGGGTTCAGATGCTTAATGTGTGAGTTTTAAGTGTGTGTGTGTGTGTGTGTGTG
>JAODLL010083343.1:0-14448 GCA_026546735.1 Forbesichthys agassizii | reverse complement strand
ACAGTGTCCCATCCTTACTGTACACAGCTTGGATGGTTCCCCGCTTCCCCCTCCTGAGGTGGCGGATGGTTTTCCAGCATCTACTGTAAACAACAAGTAATGTACATGAGGTTGCAGAAACAAACAAACAAATACAAAACTAAGCTAAGCTAATGTGTACAGCATGTGTTTTGGAAATGGCCTCAACCTTATAAATTATCATTATTTATATAATTCCCTAAAAATTAAAAGGCACTTTGTGTAACAGGAGCTTTTAAAATAGTGCAGAATAATTAAAAGTGTATGTTATATGTTATTTATGATGTATGCCCAGATCTCAATTTTTTCTCATCATTTCTCTCTTTTAGTAATCCGTTTGTTACCCTCAAGGTTACCGTTATCTGGAAAAAAAAGCTTGGAAGGGAAGATGAAGTGCCGTGGTTAAGCCCACATTTCCCATCCTTCTTAGCACTTTCAGCAGTGATTCCTGTGGCGCTAGCTAGCACTATTACTGCCTCCAGATGTATTTATACAGTTGTGTAAATGCCTGTAGATGGTTACACATAGCCAGCAGTTACACATCATAATAACTCATCAAAGGGAGGCGAGGGAGGGGGGGGGGGGGGCTACAGCCACTTTAAGGTATATGATATATTATATTTGATCAAAACAAAACACTTCTCCCTTCAGCGCCATGCTCCCTCAGAAGATCCACCCCACCCATTGGAAACACATTGCGAAGGCTAGGATTGTGGTGTGTGGTGCGGTCTGCACCATTGTGTATGTGTTTATTTTTATGGAACCATGCCTGTGTAGAAGCACCAGATGCTTTTTTTCAGCTCGGTAAGCTTGCAAGCCGCAAGGAGATATGTGGTGAATTTGACAAACAGCTGGGACAGCTGAAAAGATCTGAGCTTCTAGCAAAACTAAGCCAATAAAACTAATATAGCTTTTACAAAAAGTCTTACTAATCCATCTCCCCAGCAAGCAGCAGTATCAACCAGTCTCCTACAGAACACAGGCATACAGCATACAGAAATATTTCTGATGCTTCAGACATACAGTAACGCCACAGAGGGTAACATTTAGTGGAGAGGTTCCAATGGACGGCACGTCCACATTTGATTTTTGGAAGGAGGGAGGCGACTTTTTAGCCTTTATGCAGACCAGAAGGTCCCAGCGTTCCATGCAAGTCACTGCGGCGGTACACAGACTTAATTAATATCTTGAGTATACTGTATAACAGTAATTACTAAGTACCTACGATCAATCTGAAGCCACAACAGTATTCCTGAGACTGGCCGAGCAGGTTGTGAACCCCATTGCATTAAATCAGAAAACAAACCTGTCCCTCCACTGTAGAGAGTAACGGCGTATACTAAAATGTTCTAAAAGTGTTAGAAATTTTATTTTTTATTTTAGAACACAGCAGGTAAACCAACAGCTCAACAGATGAAGCTCCAGACGTCAGCGTTACCATTCTATGCCATGTTTGAAACAGGCACAGCTGACACGATCATACAGTATCTGTCACCCGCAAGACTGCCCCCCGTAGTTGCCTCCTGCTACTACAGCTTGGCAGCAAAGAGTATAGTGGGGACCCCAAGGGGACAACACTGTCTTCCGGCGTTTTCTGCGATTTTCGGTCAAATACGAGCAGAAATGTTGCCGCCGCGGGCTAAAGTACAATACGACGGATACGAGGGCTTGTGATGAGCAACAATGTGCGTGTGGTCTGTACGTCACTGCATAGCACGTTGTATGTCATCACACCAGTAATGTGACAGAATCACGCCATGAGCATGTGCTGTGAGGCCCCGATCCCACCGAGACGCGTCACTGAAGGCGCGGCCGCGTTGATAACCCCCCCCGATCACACAGACGTGCTGCCTGTGCCAAAGAGAACGGCTGCCTGGGCCAACTGTCACATTGACGAACAGCGCCACTCCGCGCCTTGCGCTGAAAAGTTGACAATGTTTTATGCGTGTCTAAAAAAACGTGAATCTGCCACAAAAACGTTGCGCCGTACCATAAAACAACGGTTTTGCTGGCGACGCGTTTCTAGTGACGCATCTCGGTGCAATCCGGCCCTAAGGCAGCTTCCAATAAAGGGTGGAGTCGGGGATGCTGGAGAAAGATGGTTGAAATATGCACGCGACGCAAATAATAACAGCTCTCCCTTCAATGCCACACAGGCAGCTCACCCAGAAGCTCCACCCCCCATACACACACATTGGCCATGCATGGACCAAGGATGGGATAGTGTTGTGTGGTGCGGTCTGCACCACCGTGTTTGTGTACACATTTACAGAGGCTGCGTAGTGTTTTCAGCACGGACACAAATAACGGACACGATATAGCAGATAGCGAGGAAATATTCGCTGGTGCGTTAGCTTAAAATCGCTGACTCCAACTTTAAAGGAGACAAACCTGCGTCACAACACATCCCCACACTTGTAGTACGCCCAGAATATTTTAGGATTATTTGCAATACTTCACATTGGCATAGACAGAATATGAGGTTCAGAACACAATTTGTTTTACACTTTTCTTAGAACACATCTGGTACTTACGTGCTCTATCAGCTCCCGGATCATGCCGTTCCATTGGCCCTTGTCGTCCTGCGAGCCGTACTTCCCGTCGGGCACCAGGCGGATCTCGTAGGAGAAGCCGAGAATGCTGGCCAGCTCCTTGAGCAGGTCGATGCAGAAGCCCTCGAAGCGGTCGTTGCCGACCAGCGCCTTGTCAGACTTCTTAAGCATGACGTATGGCTCCTCCTGCTCTCATACACACACACACACACATACAAGAAACACGCACACCCCACACACACATTTGCACACACACACACACACACACACACACACACACACAACACATCAGTGGGTGAGGTCAGCCTTTTCAATTTGTCACAGCGCGCACGCCTAATTGGAGCGAAGAGATCTGGGCTGATGAGTGGCTGTTGCGTTTAACAGGGACTGACAGCAGACCTTGGTTAAAACGTGCACAGCTGTATAGCGTGTTTAAATATGCAAGAAGACTGCTGCAGGGGTCGTTTTACAGTAAAGCCACACACAGGTCTACAACAGCAACAACAACACAATGGAATAAACTGCACCTTAACGTGACTGACACGTACAAAAGAAGCACAATTACTTATGTTGTGCTTCCGGTGGGCCAAATAAATCCACCGCTCCTTCTCACTTTTGCCTGGTGACCTATATAGGCGATGCAATGCTCGGTTCAGTTTATGGTCAGAGGCCTGACACTCTTTTATCGCCCAGTAATATTTTGCCTGGCTGCGCATAATTTGGGTAATATAAAAGCTTGATTAGGAACAGAACACTGCAGTGAATGGGAACATGGCCGCGAGGCTGGCTGGCTATCTTCATGGGAGAAGAGCAACATCGATGACACCAGAAACATTATATATATACTGTAGAGGAGACTGGCCGCTTCCAGAACACTCAATAGAACTGTATGGGAGAATGGCGCATTTGGCGATTGCTTTAAAATGTCCGATCGTGTGGTTGCACTGACACAAGATGACTTGCCCATGCATAAAGTCACCCCGAGGGGGAAAAAGGCTTTTTAAACCTTTATACTGGGGCAAATTCACTAAACGTTTAAAACCGGTTTTACCATTTACTGCACTGTCAATGTTCACTGGGACCTACAGTAAAAACTGCTCGTACAGTTCAGAATCACAGTGCAGTTATGTCTCTCTCCCCGTTCCTTTAGAAAAGGCCTTCCTAATATCTGCCCGGAGGCGTCAGCAAGATGGCTGCCGACTAGCCAGATTTGCCATTGAAGACTCAATGGCAACACCTCTGCAACGACGATGGCTTGCACGTGATATCCTCTAGCGAGCCCAATGTCGCTCTTCGACCACATAGCCTGCTGTGCATTTCACAGTACAGTGCTTGTAATATGCATTTATAGCTTCCGGATGTATAATTTACAAACTCATCTTAGAAGCAGAGTAATTGATTTTCTAGTGAAGGTGACCGCCGCCTTGTGTTTCTTAACCATCGCTTGTGTGACAGATGTAGTGTAAGGGAGGGGGACATTGCAAACAGCCATGCATTATCCCCACTGAATATTGGTTTTCATGTGCAAATGACAGAGGTGTGTGTGTGTGTACAGGAACCAAAGGAGCGATTTCTTGGCTGATAATAAGGTGATAGAATGTGCGATTTGTCATGTTTGTGTGTGATTTAATCATGGCAGATGCGCCTGAAAATAGGTTGAACCAACCAACATCCTCTTGTGGTATCATTTATTTTGCTCTAATCACAGTATGTCCCATAGCAGAAGAAAGGGAATTAAACATACCGTAGCCTAGCAGCCTAATTGCAGGCCATAGACATATGGCGTGATATGGACTTAACCGTTTAAAAAAAGATTGGTCTTTTAAATAACTAATAAATGATGAATACTTGATGACAATGCACTTCCAAAGACAGCGAGCTTAGCTGTTTAGCTGCAAACTTTGCACAAGTTGTCCAATTAACTTGATCAAAAAGTTTTGCATGTTAAGGGAAAAACGCCATTACCATCTGTTTCTAGCATTCCGATGCCTTCTATTCCCCAAGGTTTGGACTCAAATCAAAGCGTTTATAGCATTTCTACTCCCACAGTCGCAGCATGGGTGTACATAACAGAGAGAAGGAAGGAGGTGGCATGTGAGAATACATTACAGGCAATGGGGTGCAAACAATTAATGTAAGGGGAAAGCACATTAAGTTCCTTAATCTCTTCCACCAAGATATCGCTATGAAGCTGTCAGAAGCCATGTTCACGCGTCGCCGGGATCAGTTTGACTCAACGCCATTAAGTCAGAAAAAAAAAGAAAAGGCTGATATTAGTAGTTGAAACTGTATGAAAATGTTTTTACGAGGTTAACCAAATTATTCCTAAAGGAACCGAGGAGCGCGTGGCAAAGAAAATAGAAAAAAGTAAAACCAGCAGATGCCTTGTGAGCTTTTCCAAGTGTTAATTCGAGTGCGCCAACAAATGCTAATTCAATGACGTGACACCATCTTCCCCGATGGTACGACCCCATGTTGGGGGTGTCCTCGAAGTCAAACGTCCCACATTACGACTCCCGATTCCTCCTTGTATTTTGTCTGGAGTTACACAGCTGGCACCAGATAGGCATAAATTACATCCCTTCTAAACCACGCGTGGTCATAATTACAGGCTTGTGGTCCCAGTCAAACATAATGACAGTGTTTTATCATTGTTGGTAACGTCTCTGACTGTCCAGAAGAAAGGCCCGCTGGGGACGTGTGTGTCAGTGCAGCACTGATAGCACCACAAAGACCCCTGTGGCAGCGATAAATATACACGGTGAATGACCTGCGAATGAATGCAGCGGGTGGAATCACCTGTTTATTTCCTTCCCAACGTGTAATTAATGGAAATTTACGTAATCTGACAATTTTTGGTCGCTCGGTTTTAATTGTGCCCTGGGCTCAGTTAACGTAGAACTGTACTTGGCCACCGAGCTATAAAAAGGTTACGCGACAAATGGGGGCATGTGCGCCCGGCGTGGATCACCCGCTCACGCCCCTCAGCATCTGATCAGAACAATAGAGAGCCCAACTGTGATGTCACTTGGAGCCGCCCTTTAGCATTTCCACCCCGTTGGCGCCCGTTCACATCTGCTTTAAGAGCATCACATGGTTTGTGACGATGATAGCTCATTGATAGCATAGATTGTGAAGCCTTACATTAGTCGCAATAAGCATACTGCTAAAGGGAGGCTAGCGGAAGGCCGGGAGCATCGCTGCTGCATGGTTACCCTCCGGTTGCATGAACGAAACGGGAGAGACAAAGCTGCCATTTGTTTTCTGGCACAGAAACTGTTTGCGTTGTTCCCCAAGGTGTGGACACAGAACTATGTAAAGGCTGCCCTTAGTGTCTGTGGGCTCTCTGGAGCTGAGGGAATCACAATCATGCCACACCTGTTTATCTTAGCAGTCTCTTAATTGTAGTATTAGTATTATCTTGTATTATCTCCATCAGTTTTTATTACGAATGTATATTTATTATAGTTTATATCACCGCTATACTGTTGTACCATCATTGTAGTGTTTTATTTTCATAATTGTATTGTTTTATTGCACTGCTAAGCACCATGTATTGCAAACTTGCATGAAAGGTGGTAAATAAATAAAGCTTGATTTGATTTGATTATCAATTTACAGTAGCAAGAGGCAAAAGGCCATTGTAATGACTACTGTAGTCAGGGGCAAAAATAAACTATTTAATGCAAATAGTGAGTGCTGTGACAATGGCATCTTCCAATGGGAATGAATGACACATGTTTCTAAAAATGGAGAGAGAGAGAGATACAGTAAACCTACCAAGATGGTGGTGACCACCAGCGACCTGTTGGCCAGGGAGTCGGTGATGTTCATGCCTTTACGCTTGGGCACTTCTGTGATGTTGAGGCCCCCAGACACACTCCACTTGCCCACCTGTGTGAGAGGACATACACACACACACACACACTGTAGCCAAGTGTTGTGTTTCCTGTTGCCTGGCTTGTGACCCATATGGAGAACATGGTTTGGCTCATTCCCATACCTAGCAGCATGTGTCTGGGAACAGACGAGGCCATTATGGGATGGCATGAGGGGACAATTCTTAAAAAATATATGCTTTTAATGGACAGTGTATTAAATATTCAACCATAATATGCCTAATGGAATAATATTGCCTTTGCTAATGCTTAGGCGCAGCTGGTAATTGCATTGTCACTGGTTTAATAGAGATGTATCTGTGAATCATCATAATGTAAAACACATATACAATATTTAAGAGATTATTCTTTGGAATGTTTTGTTATTACAGCTACATGCAAACTGTACCATTATGTGCAGTGTTGACATGTGGACCAGTCATCTCTACGAGAAATTATGGAAAGAAAGCAATAACACCAAAATGGCCTCAGTCTACACTAAAAATGCATTTTCACTAGCTAAACGTCATGATGACTAAAGACACACTTAACTACTAATGTATACATGATAAATAAAGTGAAATGTTGTGTGATTTGTACATGTGAGATACATTTCTGTACGTAATCTCACAGAAACAAGCGTCTGGTGGACACAGAGAGAGCAGCTCTGAGGTGAACAGCTCTGCATATATCCTACAATTCGAGTGTCCTTCAGAAATCATCATTACAACAAATAGTCCTGCGGCTGTCGGTAACAATCTGCATTTGTTGCCGGCCGCATACATTTTTTTTATCCTGTAAAGCTACAGATTTAATATTAAACAGTCCTGCTCTGAGATGCGACAATTTAAACACATACAATAGTACTGTACTGTACAGAGTACAGTTACACCAGAGAGAACATAATTTAACAGAGAGGTTCCGACGAAGGGCACATTCAATTTTGGGAAGGAGGGGTGCGACTTTTCACATTTTATGCCCTTTGAATTGGGAGGTCCCTGGATTTCACCATGCTTCTGCCCATTATTTATCTCTGGCGTTAATTGGTATTTTGAGAAGTATATTACATTAATTCCCAAGCACCTATGATCAATCAAATACCACAATTGGTATTTCTGCAGCCAACTGTTTTGGGGTCAATTGACTTTGTTTCAGGCTATGCATGGTACATTTAGCTGTCTGGGCGCTGCCTACATTAGCCTCCACAGAGAAATGCCGTTGGTGACACGGCCACTTTGGAGACTGCATTGTTCTATCATTATAAAATATCAGGTTATATTTATATTATATATTATACTTATATATTATATTCTTATACATTATATTATATTCTTATACACGTTATACATGTTATATACTTATAAGTATACTTATTAAAAAGAATGAAATATGTCCACTACAGTCCACTCTGACTGATCCAGAATGAGGCATATGCTCCAATTTGTTACAGATTATCACAGTAAAGAGGCTCCAGGAGGAGACAGAGACATAAATATCAGTAAATTGCTTCCTCTTTGCAATATTTTCTTTCTAATTGTGCCCAATTAAACATGATTAGATACAGATGCAATTGAAAGGTTATTTACTTGTTCAACTATGGGGGAAACCGCATCTGTGTCTCCCTCCCTCCCTCCCTCCCTCCCTCGCGTGCATATATTCATTCCACTGTGCTATTTTCAGGACGCGCATGCACAATTCCTGGATGAGCTCAAACTTGGGCTAATATTCAATTACGCGGGATTAGCCGGAGAAAAGTCCACATCTTTAAAGGCTCACACAGTTAAAGCTGATTCCGTGGAGGATCTGCAGAGGGAAGAAGAGCTCCCCCCCCCCCACACACACACACACACACACACACACACACTCAACAGCAGCAACAGTCCATCCTATTGTATCCTGTGTGGGATTTGACACAGACACAGTCACGCTGCCATGCCGACAGGGCAATGCGTTGGCCCGTGGCTCTACATGCACCGCGTGGAACCGGTAGGAGCCACTGAAAACGCGCTATGTCGCTTCGGAAGGTGCGAGTCTGAGGAGTCACAGCTATTTCAACGTCTTTACTGTAACCACTGGGGAGCGCTTAGGGAAGACATAAGTGGACTTATCTCTGTTTGATGTATTCATAATGTATGAATGCGCTCTAGAGGTAAAAGCTGCTTAAATCGACAGGCTGGGTTGCATTTGAGTGAGAATAACAGAAATGTTACAACGACCACCCGTTTCCTTTTATTTCAAACATGTTTATACACATCATTACCATCGAACAGCGTTTTGGGCATCACCTCAAATTACCATTAAGAAAGACTGCAATTAACACCCTAAAGTGTACCCTGATCCAATTTGCTTTATGACCCACTAACTTATGCTTATGTCGAAACAGCCAATTTGCTCTGCTTGTTAGGAGGTAAATGGTGTCAAATCCCCATTGTGCTCCACGTCAACCGGAGATTGAAGCAAATGCATTGATAACACTCGGTTTACATTATTTATGATGCAAATACTGCTGTCATTTCAGTTTTGCTCTATCCGTCAGAGGCTTCACAAAATTGTCCAGCATTAATTGCAAATAAATTAAGAATAAATATAACCCAGCGGAAGTTCAGGCAGGTCACGTGTCACGTGGCTGGGTCGTCAGCTGACAGACCAGCTGATGGTTGCTTAACACGTATTGGTCAGTTACTTGAGTGCATATATATATATACTGCATAAATTAGGCTGACTTGATTATTTCTGCCGCTTCCCTTGCTAGCCCGTTAGCACCGCCTGTTCAGTTGTGCACCTGTGTTGGACGTTGCTCTGGTCTGTTCCTCGGGGGGGTTCCCCCTTGCTGCTCTCCCTGCCTGTGGCTTTCCATGTATGAGCATGGAAAAGGCTTTCCATGTATGAGCATGGAAAAGGATTTCCATGTATGCGCAACGGTCAACCTTCCCTGCCCAAATGCTCTGATTAGCTAAATGATTATGTCTGTCACTCACTTACCCTCTGCTGTTTACCCCATGATAAAAGTGTAACTGCGCCCTAAAATGTGTTTATGTGAGCTGTAAGCTAAGTAATAGAGCTGAACTGTGATGAGACACATCCGTGCTGTGTTAATATTGACAGAAATTCCCGCCATATCTGTTTCACAACCACAATATTGGTGTGATTAAGAGATTGAGATATGCTGTTGATGCTAGGAAACTATATTCATAGTTTCAGCAGGGTTTTTGCTAGCTGCCTATTATGCCTATTCTAGTGCTTCTAATCTAATTATATACAGTAATATATATTTTAATCTACACAGCGCATTCAGCGCCAGACAGTGTTTCTGCTGTACCCCTCAAGCCAATCCGAGGCAGAGTAGGGCGAACGACCGGGGGGAATCACGTACCTTCTCCAGCCCCTCTTCCTTCAGACTGATGATGTCCAGGTCAAAGTCTGTGCGGAGGCCCGAGGTTTTGTTGAAGGACAGACGACCCGTCAAGCCATCCCAGTGGGACTGGAAGTAAATAAATGATGTCATTATCATTCATTATGTAGGCATTCATTACAAACACTTATGAAGAAATATGGTGACATAAATGAACCACCCCTCTCATATGCAAGCACACACACACACACGTGGGCGCGCGCACACACACACACACAACCACAAATATATCCTGTCATTCACCCTGAGTAAACTGGAACCCACACAAACACCCACACATCAAAGGTACAAATACCAATCACTGTTTTTCAAGCCTTTTTAATTACACTTTACATCGCAACGCCTCTAATGCATTTTCCCTCCAGAGCATGGAGTTCATTACCGACCACTCCTATAGCCTGAATCCCCATGTGGGGCAAAAAATACACATTACTGGCCCCCGATTACAATCCTCTGATGCCTGTTACCACCACCTACACACACACACCCAGAGGCTGCCACTATATTGTATGGCCAGGGTCACAAGCTTTAGCAAAAGAGGCATTTTCTTAAAGCATTCAAGGAGCTAAACCTGATCCTTCTTGAGACCGAACTGTAAGCGTGTGAGGTATTGTACAGTGCACGTGAGATGCATAATTTAATTTTCCACAGTGTGGTTTGCCACCATCATTTCTCCCGATGGACGGAAATGGGCGATCACACGAGCCCTGCAGTACAAGGCTCGCCGGAACACAGATTAGACAGGCGTCACAAGCGGCACTCTGATATGTGTAGCGAAGCTTTGCTTGCTTTGTGCAAACATTATTGATGTGCCGAGTAAATACTCTCGGTCCCAAATGTGTTGTCGTTTTGGCTCCGTCTGTAAACAGGGTCTCGATCACGGCAAGGCCAAGGGTTTTAACACCCACCCACCCCCCGCTTTCCCCCGTCACCTCTTTGATGAAGCTCATGAAGCGCCCCCCGAACCTCCAGGGCTTGTGGCGGTGACACTGCAGCGAGTTGACGGTCATCTGCGGCGCGTGCTGATAGGACACGGACACGATGTGGACCGCGTCATAGGTCAGCGCTGCGTCTGTCTGGAATAAGGGCGGAACGTTATTTCAGCCAGCGGCCATCTGCCGCCATCATTCCCTCCTTCTGCCAGGCGGTGGCTCCCAACCAGGGCTATGTGTAGTGATGTGTAGCTGTGTACCCCTAGGGGTACCTGAGCATCTTGCGTACGTGGAAAGATTTGGGGGTTACAAATAATAAATAATTGACAAAATCACAAATGTCGGGTGGGTGTACATTTGAACACTGCTCTGTGAGGTTCACGTGCACGGCAAGACTGTACGCAATCAAATAAACAAGCTAACACGTGTGCATGTGCGTTCAATAGAACACATTTAGGAGAATCAGCAACACAGGGGTACAGTATGGGGGTTCTATTGCCGTGGAGAAACATCTCAAGGGGTACAAACGACAAGAAAGGTTGGGTACCACTGATAAAAGCACCCATCCAGGTACAAAATGTTACATTACACTGTTCTTTTACGTTTCCCCATTTATAATTAGAAAATAAAATAGTTGCAGCTATGGGATAAATGTGCTTGGTATCACCAAAGCTAAGAAATAATATTTACATCATGTCAGTACAAAAACTAAATAAGTAGGTTGACCCCCTGCAGCATTTATGGCGCTGTAGATGTTTTAAGAGTAAAATGTATTGCATGTTCATTAAATGGGCATACAGCAATCCCTTATATATGTCAAGGAAACATTCCCTTCCATTACGTAAACCACTAAGAGATGAGCATACCGTCATAATGCCCTCTAAGAGACCCGAGTCTGGCTTGGGGGGAATCTGCCTCTCTGTGGACCATTTCTCCACAATGGACGCCACCTGAGGGTTATCTACGTTGAGGATGCGGAAGCCGGTCATGTTGACGCCACAGAAACGATAGGGCTCCAGGTCAATGGCCATCAGGTCCTGCACGGGAGGGGCGGGGGGGGGGGGGGACGCAGATAAAGGAGGTGAGGTTCTCGTTTAGAGCTGGTGGGGGGCTAAGACTATTGTTGTCGTAAACCCCTTGGGCGGCTTTGTCCTCTCAGAAATAGAGTTGGGACACAGGAGATGATTAAAAAGATGCGACATTAAGAGCAAATCAAGCGGGGTTGTGAGGGTTTACAGCTTCGGCCAACTGTGTCTGTTAGCAGGATAAAGTCGAGGCAGGGTGATACACACAAACAAGGCTGTGGTTGCAGGGTCGCATTACTGCTGTGCTACTGTATATATCCTTTAAGAGATGACCCGATGTGTTATTGTGTTGTCAGACTGAATTGAAAGATAAATGAAGGGAAGGCTCCAACAGCTGACATTGAAAACTCAATACACTGAAATATAAAGTGAAACTTGAAGCTTGCGATGTATTTGGGATCACTTGATACAGTCTACAGAAAATCACAGTGAATACAACTACCGTACATCGAATCTAAAAGACCTTTGGTTCGGTTTGCATGTTCCGTTTCATATTCAATAACAAAAACAACACTTCCGCCAATGCATATTATTATTGCTGCTGTCGCTTCACCTCAGCAACTATATGAGCCAAAAACATTTGCTTCAATTTCAGTCACAGTAATTTCTGGGGCAGCACTGTATCTGGAGTGCGAAGTCCCATGTTGACACATGTTGTGTCGGAACAGGCCACGGGGCTCAAGAAAGACATTTGGAGGAACATAGATATTTCATTAGCACCCTGTGGGGTTCGCACTGCAGGAATAGGCGTGTGCAAGCACTTGCACCTTCAAATGTTTGCCCCCGGTTACAGAGTTTTGCCGTGCAATGTAAGGTTTATTAAGTACGGCACTCCCCTTTATGAATATTAATCCAAGTAACTCACTCTAGGTTCTAAATCACTTTTGTTCTCGATCAATTTAAAGTCAATTACATCAAGATTGACGTCTCCATGCCCAGAATATAAAGTGCTGTAACTATTCAAATGACAACATACGTTCAAATGACAAATTAAGGTGTCACAGCAGTGCTTTGTGGCCACGCACCGTGCCATTAGCTTAACATGGCAGTACAATGGTGGCACACTAAATCTGAAGACACCACATACCGAATCTCCAGTGCATAGTGGAGAGGTACAGAGGAGCAAAACTTCCCCCATACTCAAAGATAAGCCTGTAGGCTGGAGTCTGACAGACTCATTTCAGAGGACAAGGATGTTATTAGCCCCTACCACCACGCCATCACCTGTTCACGCTCTAATAAGTCCACATTCCCTCACCTCGGAAGATAAAACACATACATCACTAAACCCCACAGAGGGAAAATTGCATTGCCATATATACCATGCAAGTATTCATCTTTTTTGATCAAACGAAACCGGCAGGTGTAATCTCTTTAATAGTATGTCCATCAATGTGGCAGTGTATCGCGTTGCTGGCGGATCTAGCGTCTGTGTTCGATTTCGTACCAACAAAACCGCCCAAGTAGAATGTAGTGCTGTAGTTGCAGCAACAAATGAAAAAAATAAACACTGAAAAGTTCTGAAAGTTAATGCTCAAGTCAATAGTAAATAAAACATTATTGTGTTGTCCTGCCGGTAGTGAAACTGTTGCATTGTGGGTTTGAAGCGTTGGTAGCGCTAGACAAATGAGATGCGCAACAGAACAGCAAGATTGCCACGTTATCGAGCGTGAACGATGACACACTATATGACATACTGTATGTCATATTGCATTATCGCAACAGACTGGACTACAGATAGAGAAGAACACAGAGAGAGAGAGAGAGAGAGAGAGAGAGTGGGGGGATTGACACAATAGCAGAGTGCAAAAGGAATGGTGCCATCCACGACGGTTTTAATTCCCCCCGGACCCTTTGTCACCAGAAAGCCGGCATCTATAGAGTGAGGCCCTGGCCCTGTACTCTGGTGGGATTAACCGCCAGACAATCCACAATACACTCAGCAATACACTTAAGCATGTCTAACAGGTTCTCCTTATCCGTCTAGACGCTGCAGATTGAAATGAAGCGACAAGGCAGCAGTAAAAACAACGTCACGTTGCTCATTAGGGGGACAGCCGCTGTATCTCCGAAGGAGATAACATCGCCTGAACAGCAAATCACGTTGTGCCGGCCAGGCTGAGACACTGGAAGTGACATTCTGTATTGATGGCCCATTGTGTGTCTTTATGCAGAAACCTTAGAGACGTCTGTGGACCCCACTGATGGGAAGGAAAGGGGTGTGGGGGGGGGGTGTTTACTCTTGCACACTGAAGACTCCATTACGCTGCCAGTTTGTCAAACAACATTGATATCATGGACCGGAGCCAAACCCCCGCTGGCAATTAACCGGCCATTCGTCAGAAGACTCAAGCGGCATTGGGAGATGGGAGCAGAAAGGGCATATGCAATATTAGCATTAGCATGGTGCAGTACATTACCAAAGTGGTGAAGATGTAGTGGTAATACTCTGTCATCATCCCCATGGTCTGGGCCTGGAAGGGAAGGGAGGGGAGAGAGAGAGAGAGAGAGAGAGAGAGAGAGAGAAACAGGAGCAGGAGAGTCAGAGAGAAGGAAAGACAGCTCCGCATT
>JAODLL010083341.1:0-14451 GCA_026546735.1 Forbesichthys agassizii | reverse complement strand
TATATATAGAGTCTTGGTTATATCTGGCCAGTAGCCCCATGCTCCCCTGATGCGTCCACAAAAGTGATTGATTTCCACTATTGTCGTATACGTTAAGGAAACATTAAGCATATTTGATCATACTTAAATCCATAGCCGCAGATGTCTGCATCGGTGCCATGTGCTGTAATCAATGTGTTGGCACATTGAAACACACATTGATTCGGAGTTTGTCCCACAGACGTCTGGGGATCGATCCTTCTTTGTGTCACCTAGATCTCAGGCCAGGAAAAGAACCTGGCAAATGTTTTGCATCTCAGCAAGGAGATCATTGCTTTGTGTTTGCAGGGGGAGAAGAAAGACAAACCACAAATTGGCCAGTGTTTATTATTTATTTATTTATGCTTCAATACTCCTAACTGATTATGTTTTAATAATGCGTAACTGGACAAGAGGAGGTAGTCTTCCTCCCCTCCAACTGAGATTCTAAGTCATATTTACACGGCATTAACATTCTGGCGACAATGGACGGCTCTCCTTCGAGAGGAAGGCGGGGGAGAAAAAAAAAACAATGTCAGGAAGCAATTGTCTGTAAATGAATGGCAGGGTCATCCAGCACAGTAAAATGTTAATGAGGAACAGTGCCACTGGTTTAGAATGCAGGAGTGAAAGCAGTACACACCACAGGCATAATTGAGGGGAACAACCACTTCCCTGCCACAACTGACCAAAACAAATGACACTAGAACACATGCCAACACGATTGCAATTGAAATTGTTTTCCTAAAGGGAGACAGTTCCATAATGAACTTTGTGTTGTTAAGCAAGCAGTTTATGTCTTAATCCATGCAGCTGCCTCAAACTCACAATTCATTATTTCATTTCTGTCACCTAAATTGCAAGCAACTACAATTTAGTAAGAGCAATGGTCAATAGCACAGCTCCCATACTCCACTGAAGTGAATATTCCTTTGTCTCCGGAATGGCAATGCACTATATAATGTAGAAGTACCAGGAAAAGACTCATGCAGAAAACAGATTCAACTTTGATTACGCACCTGAACGTTTTGGCTCAGTCTGGAGGACAGACTTGGGAAATATCTAGTCATACTGTCTCTTGTTCATTTTGTATTACGCAGAGATGTTTCATCGCATGTCGCTCGATGGCCCCTCGACAGACATGTTTCAGACAAAACATTACCTTTTTTTTTATTTCTATCAGCAATACAAGTATCTTGATGATGTAGATAAATCTAATCTAAATCTAATTAATTTTCTGCATTATGGTGAATTCTTACAGAAAAATGTGTGCCTTTTCTGCATCAATGTAGGGCAGAAATGTATTTAAAGGAAAACATTAAATAAATGAACCCTGGCACAATTAAACATATTGAATATAATGCAGAATGGGTCATACAACGTATTGTTTTAGGCATAGGCCTCATCACACACAGGCATGATTTAGCCTACTCTTCTGTTCTCTTTTCTATGGGGGAAGTACATGATAAATACATACATTTAAATGTATTAACCCCTGGACTTTAACAGCTCATGTTCATGCTCAAATATTCAAAACATCTGTGTTTTGGGATGATCTACTGTAGGCTAAACTGACTTAAAACAGTATAACATTTTAGAGAACGAGACTTTGTTAAAGTCAAAATCACGGCTTGGTCGGCTTGGTCTATAGCTCCCCTTCCTCCTTGCTTCTTGTAGCAGTTGAAGGTTGCAAGCTGTGCGTCAATGCCATAAGGCCGTGTGGATGGGGCGCACAATGTGCGCTTTCAAATATCCAACATAGGACATAACAGTGAACCAATAGTGTAGTAGTATGCCTATTCTAGTTTACGGCTACGCTGTCAAGGGGTTCAATGAGCGGCATGATGTGCTACTGCTCCGATGGCCGGCCCCAGTGCGTGTTTCATGTTTTTATTTTTTATTTGGGGGGGGGGGGTGGAAGGGGGGGGGTTCGGGGGTTGGGGGGGGTGGAGAGACTTGTTCTAAATATTGAGGAGGACATGTCCCCTTCATACCCCTCCGAAACTATGCCTATGCAAGGTTGTGTGCCCGTAGGATGATGGGGGAACAGTTGTTCAAGTGACAGTTTTTCTAATGCTGGTTCCAACCACGTGACAATATGACACACATTAACCTGTTAAGAGCCAGCCCTTTTTCCTGGAAAAAAGCCTAAAATGTAATACCACAAATAAATCAACCAGGAGGCCTATATGCACACTTCTGGTCTCATTTGATAGGGCAGACGCTATTGAATGTGAATACATTATAAGTAAACATATTTATGTTACCATTGCAAAAGTATATAGAGATGGAAAACAGCAAACATTTAAGATTTAATTTCCGCACATTAAGAAGAGCACTTTAAGACATTCTTTTCTTTCTTTCTTTCTTTCTTTTTTTTTAGAATAATTGAGTATTTATAATCTTAACATGATATTGCCTAATATATAAATCACACAAAGCACGCTTCAACAAATCTAAGTCAGAAAAAGCTAGTCCATCCATCCATCCATCCATCCATCCATCCATCCATCCATCCATCCATCATCTTGACCGCTTTTCCGTTAGGGTTGCAGTGCTAGAACAAGCTAGTATGTGAGTGTAATACAGTATCCTTGGAAAGAGACAGAGGGGGTTGTTGGAGAGCAATTACAGAGTAGAGAAGACCAGAATGACTGGCGACACTGTGACACACAGTAAGACTAATCTTGACAAGATATGTTTTCAGCCTATGAGGTGGGTCTGACTTCTTACTGGAATGGGAAAGTCGCTGGAGCTGTGGGGGTTGTTAAAGGAATCAAGTAATATCTGGTGTGTGTGTGTAAGTGTGCATGTGTGTGTGTGTGTGTGTGTGTGTGTGTGTGTGTGTGTGTGTGTAAGTGTGCGTGCGTGCGTGTGTGTGTATGGCAAAAAGCAGAGCGTGGCTCGAACTGTGGCCTGGAGGTATGCTGGTGTGAGACTCACACATGTGCCCTGAAGGCATTTTGGGTGCAGATGCTATTGCAGGCGTTCACGTCAGGGGCCCAGGCATTGAGTTATATGAGCACATTTCCACAATGAGACACACTGCCATGCTTTTCTTCCCCCGTACCATTTTCAAGTGCAGTGTTTTCCCTGTAAAGCCCTCAGGGTGGGAAAATGGCGGGGAAATCGCTCACTGTCCAGACCTTAGTAATTCAGATGTGTTGCTCGCCCTTAATGAACATGATATCTATCATCTGTGGCCCATTAGCTTTCAAATAAGCACAGTCCATCTTAGACTTCTGCTCGCATGAGGCATGTCCTCATCAAAAAAGGGGGAGTGCAAAGTTATCTTTGCGAGATTGTCTTCCCATGTACATTGCGCTGGAAATGATAATGTCGAAACTTTAATTACGTTGAATGGTAATCTGAAAGACACTACCTTACTGCATCCTACAGAACACGTTCAAATGTACCATTTTGTAATGTATTGCAATTACTGCTATTGAAAACACATATGTCAGACATGATGGCTGTGCAGGCAGCTGATAATTGCAAGCATTAATTTTTAAGAAATTATGAATATCCACTCTTCAAATATGACCAATTGATTGGATTTGTACTGTTCTAGGAGCTTCACGAAATGATGTGGTAAATGATGCACAATAGTATATACTCTACTGTTCAGTCAGTTTATTGTCATTCAATCATGTTAGAAACATGAAGAAACTACATTTGTACTGTTGTACATAATGAGCAAATAACTTAAATGGGTGTTAATATGATTAAAAAATACTTTATTTATTTTAAATACAGTGTACTGTAAGTTTCTTTTTACTAAAATAAATTATGAATGAGCACTTGTCTGCTTTGAATTACTGCTCATTTGCTCAACAGAGTGTAGAGGCCATTTAGTGCTTTAGTGTCCTTCGTTTGAAACCTAGTTCAGGCTACATGTTTTTATAGCTAACGTGTGTAGGCTACTATTGCTGTACTAATTTCCATATGAGAGATCCTAACTATAATGTACAGTATAGTGTGAATACATTTTACTGTCTGTTTGGGCAAATGTCACTTCTGCTATCTAGTATCTGAATTAAAATAGGTTTGCCATCAGTATTTCTCTTGTGAAGCCAGATGCGTCAAGAGTTAATCATACAGAATATCTAGACTCCCTGTCTATTAAGAGGTTAGGATTAGGGCTAGGGCGTAGACTGTTCAATCACTGCAGGAGAGGCTGGTTCAAAAAGGGTTGCTAAAATGTAACAGAATGAAATCTAGTACCCATGAAATGACTTGATGATGACATATTTCCTCTTGAGACAGGAAGTTAGAGTGAGACGTGTTTCTACATTAGTCAATACTGTTCAAGATGCAAAACAGCCCCTGCCAGATTTAAATGTTGACAGGTCATTTAATTGGGCATAAAATTAGAACACTCCCCTTAGATCTTAGATCAGTTGTCAGCATTTCTCCAAGTAGCAGTATTAACTCAGAACATTGTATAATACCATTTGACTTTAAATGTTGTGTTGTCTGAACGAACCCGAAAGGGCTGGACTCATTTAGAAATCTTTTGAAAACATTTGTGAAAAATAAAAAAACAATACAATCAAATTTGGCCCCATGTCAATTAAGGATTGTAACCAATACACTCTCACCTCCAGTATCCTCCCACTCTCAATCAGATAGTCAATCAATAATTAAGGCCATGTTAATATGTTTTAATACCAATTGAAACAGATTGCTCAACTCAAATGAAGTAAAGTCTGTCCAAAATTACAGCTGGAAAATAGAATGACATGGAGCATATAACACTGCAGAGATAATAACGCACACATTGACTTGTAGTACATAGAGAGTAGTATTATCGTACATCAGGTATCTAATCCAGAACTCATGGGCTTTAAAGTGAATCTATTTGACTTTCTGCCACTAGATGTCACACATCTAGTGGCAGATTGGCAATTTTTTGTCACAAGTCCATCTGGGGAGCCGTAGATTGAAACTGTTTGTGAATGGCTGTACTTTCAAAAAAATACTTGACTGTTGATTGGATGACCCATCTGGCCGTTTTCACTGTCGGCACACCTAAACCACGCCCGTATAGCTATCAACACGACGCTGATTGGTAAGTTCAGTTGCTACTCGGACACATTCAAAATGATCCCGAGGCTTTCCAGACTGATTTTCACGGCAAAATTAAACTGAAGCTCGCGAGATCAGGATGGTCTCACGAGGCTACTGGCTAAAATCAGATTACAACACATTCATATGGAGTGCGTTGTCATTCCCTGCTCAGGACACAATTACTCCACCTTGGCTTTACATAGAAAATAGGTGTTTCCTGCTAAAATAATGTTTGAAATATTGGATATATTACCTTTAACATTAACAATTCATTATTTAGTCAATTACTGTAGTTGCGGTTGGAAATTTGAAGATCCATCCTTTAAGCCCTTTGGGTCTATACTCCTACCATTACAATCTACTTTAATGAAAATAATTTTTTCAGCCTCAGTTTCTTAAACATTTGAATATTTACAACATTTACTCACACACACACGTTCTCCGTTTTAATAAAAGCAACCGATGAACAGAACGTTAGCAAAGTGCCTATGCTCACACCGGCTAATTAGCGGCTAATGAGCATAAAGTAAACTCGGGCAGCGACAAGCAAACATCTTAGATAACCACAGACAGCACAATATGGAGTGTCAGCACAGCCCACACATGGCTGTACTCAGTTTGAACACTCCCAAGGCAAGACCCTGTCAAATCTCACGGTGTGGTCAGCCCGTGAGGCTCGTCTGGTTCGCAGGGCAATCTCCGATCTCCACACCTGAGAGCATGCTCTGGAGGAGTCATGCGAGGCTCAGCCAGGTTGTAAGTGCTTTGGTCTGTGCTGTGTGCAGTGACCCCTGGCAGGGCCTATTAGAGAAACTGTCTCTGCAGTCTACATGCCTCCAACGTCTCTGGCCTGCCACCAGGCAACATCAATTACACCCGTTGCAGCTCCGGCCCATAGCTACCAGTGTATTGCCATCACCGCAGGAGTAATTGGTCCACTATACTTCCAATTCCGGGGCGAGTCGCAGTCTATTTTTCCAGTCAGTCGACATTGCTTCATGTTAAACTTTCTATTATAGCCCACAGCTTGACCATGGAGCCCTAAGAGGTTGAATAAGAAGTGGGGAACAGTAGTGGAATGCTGTATTACATCATATACCGGCAGTGATCGCTGATGGGTTCATTGAAATATTAATGCGTGAGGAAGTGATAGACTGTTTCTGAAGGTACACAGGAACCCAGAAATATTCCACGCACTACACAAACTGTAATAGTTTCACACCAATATTCCTGACCAATCGACTGTGGCCACTGTTGCTATCCATTATAGACATATTGCTGTTTACCAAGGTAAGTTGGTCTACTATAAATGTACATGTAACTTAACATGCCGCGGGCATGAGCCAACACCATAGGACAATACATAGTTGAGCATGAAAAGTTCCTCCGTGAAACTCCACAGAAGTTGGGATCCAATGTTCTTGGTGAATTTCCGCCACCTACTGTCCACATGGTGCATTACCACCACCTGCTGTCTAGAATGTAGCGCATGCACATTTTAGCAAGATGGCTGCTCAGTCAGTCAGTTAGCTACATTTGCTCATATTGGCCGATCTTGCTATATTTGCTCTTCGACAAAAAGTGCTTAAATGGATTATTATTATTATAATTTTATAAATAAAACAAAAAAGGAAAGTCCCTGTTTTAGTACCAGTGCCTACGTGTGATCTCTGAGTTTCGCAAACAACAAACAGACGATTTCTTCTTACTAAGGGATGAACACATTTAGTGTATTTGACCTGTGACCTTTTATTAAGGGAGACAGGCTCTAGAACCGCCGTGCCACAACACTGCTCACAGATCTGTAATGGACGTGATGACAACAATAATTACCTCCATTTATTTCAGAGTCCAAAGATAATGTTAATGCCTCATGTCATTTTTCCTTATAATCCTTAACTTGACTTATATTAGGACTGACAGTGGGAACACGCACACACACATACGCACACACACAAACATACCCACATACATACACACATACCCAAATACATGCACACATACCCACAAATGCAATGCTCTCTCTCTCTCTCTCTCTCTCTCTCTCTCTCTCTCTCTCTCTCTCACTATCTCTCTCTCTCACACACACACACACTCTCTTTCTCAGATCCATCTGTGATATCTTGTAATGTACAAATATTACTCACCTGACGCACATACAGTATGTGCTTGCATAATAAGCCACTGTAAGCACAGTGTATGGTGCACACAGGCAGACAAGGTGATAAAAACACACCACCACAATATTGCGCGTGTGTGTGTGTGTGCGCGCGCGCACTTCATTGTCCATTGTACAGTTGAAAGGTCACTGGAAGTGCTTGGAGCTACCAGGCCTTGGGCTCTACACAGAAGGACAGCAAGAGAGAGAGGACCCCTATATATGCACACACACACATACACACACACAGTTGAATACAGATAGGACTTCAAGCACCCACACACACATACAGAACCAGGCTGCACACACAGAATGGCAAGCACGCGCATAGGATTTGCGCATACATACACGCACAAACTGAAAAACACACAGATCTACCGCATGCACAAAAAGACACACACAGTACACAGATGCCCGTTGCTGAGGCATTGGGGCCAATTAGGATGCCAAGGCCAATGCATCATATAGGGGAGCCAGCTGTCTATGGGCTATCTCTGATGTGGCTGGCTCCCTGGACTCTATGCATGCAAGCTCTCTCCCTCTCTCTCTCTCTCTCTCTCTCTCTCTCTTTTCCTTTGTGCTCGCAATACTATCTCCTCTCTCAATCTGTCTCTCGCTGTCTCTGCCTAAACCTTCATCTCTGTCTTAGACTATCTCATTGTTTCTCCCTGGCTTCTTCTGCGCCTCCTGTTTTCTCTCTCTCTCTCTCTCTCTCTCTCTCTCTCTCTCTCTCTCTCTCTCTCTCTCTCTCTCTCTCTCTCTCTCTCTCTCGGAGAGAGGAAACAAGCAACAGGCTGATGGTTTGGCAGTTAGTTTTGGATTCCGCCTCATCGTGGGAATCATTAACAAATCATCTCATGTGCCCTCGAATGTGTGCGTGCCTGCGTGCACGCGTGTGTGTGTGTGTGTTTTACGCCTAAACGGAAGCAAAATGACTCACAAGAAGTCTGAAACTCTGACACTGAAGCCGTGCTCTTGCTGATGCCGCTGATTCAGCAGCTGATTCACTTTGTGAAGCGTCCGTACTATGACCTGCTGCATTCCAAGTCAAGTGGTCAACTATCTGCTGACAGAGACCTATTCCAAGCTTTCTTTAGGGTGCAGAGACAGAAAGGTGATGCTGGGCTGAAATAGATTATAAAAACAAAAGGCAAATACTGAAGCCAGGGGCTTTTGACTCCTGACCCCATAAAGACGTTGTTCATAGCTTGGGGCCCATTATTATAATCACATGAAATATAAAATATTTCTAATCTATATTCTGCATAATTAAACAATTCAGATGGTGATTATTATGATGATTACTATCTAATATCAATAAACCATTGCAAATACAAATGACAGATAGACATAAAGGTAACCACTGGTCAGAGATGAAAACTGGACATGTTAATTGACCTACACTTTTGTAAATGATTGTGCAATGGTAGCATTTGCAAACTGCAGATACAGTCTTTATGTTTAAATGTGAAGTTATATTCTTCTCAGGTAGCTAGTAGCATGTTTTACATCCTCATTCTCAACCTATGTCATAGCTGTGTAATAATAAGATAATAATAATGACAATAGATCATTCAAGATCAAGATAATCATTTATTATTAGCATGCATTGACAAAGAATCTAAAGTAGCCTAATGTCAATATCAACAAATCCCATTATTGTGCCATTAGTATTACCCATACTCCATACACTGTTATACTGTAGGCTACATAACAGTGTTTTGTCTTAATAATACTTTTTCAATAGCTGTTTTCATGAACACATAGCAGCGAACTCTTGTTCCATAGAATCACAGGTCTGGTTCTGCGAGTTTGAAGTAAGGAAGGGATCCAGTCTATGAGCTGCTGCTAACGATGCAGACCAAATAAGATAGCTACAGTGGAGCCTGCACAGGTCTCCAGGGCACCGTCGCACAGAGGCCTGTTGAAGGAGATGATAATTGAATGAAATAGAGATTGGATTGGAAGCTCCTGTCGCTGCCAGACACATTGCTGGGATGATGACTCGTTGCCTCAGGACCCCAGGGCCTGGCTGGTGGTGGGACACCAGCAGGCTGTTTGGAAGGAGCTCTGCTCCCACTTCAACCTTGCTTAGTGTAAAAGAGGGAGCCTTGTCATGTATCGCCGACCAAATGCAAAACACAATGAATGTGAGGTTACGTTTATCTGTGTCTTCACCGAAAAACATAGGCTACACTTAAATGCGCCTGGGACCGGAAACTTCTTGGAAATTCCACAAAGAGTACATTTTTTTTTACTTGTTAATTCGTTAATTTATGTATTTATTTGTTTTTTACCCTTCACACTGTGTATTTTTATGCTATAGGCCTATATGCTACGATGACAAATATGACATGACGCACGCACGCTTTTATCACTGACGCAGTATAAAGTAGAGTGCGCACACCTTTGCACACGCACCCTGTCACAACCCCTTTCCATCACACAAATTATTTATCACAAACACGCGCGTGAACCATGTCACGCAGAGCAAAAACAAAGCGTGGAATAGCGGCCCTTTCTGTTTTAATTAGTAACTGCTGCTGTGTTTTGGAGGTGGCTCAGGGGTCAGCGGTAATTGGGTTGTTTTCATATTGAGGCCTTCAGAGCAGAACGGAAGGATACAGGTCACGACAAAGTTATCCCAGAATGCCTCTACTCCTTCCTTAATTTCCACCTCCTCCGCCTCTCTTATTGGCCCTGGCTTTGCCACGGTAACTGGAAAGGCTTGCGGATCCTGGCAGGGTACGGCCACTGGAGTGGGGCCACGGCACCGCCCTCCCAGCGGTGTTGCAAGCTAGCGCTCACCAAGACCAAATGGAGGAATGTGGAGAGCCCGGCCGTTGCCACGAAAGAACAGCCTTCTGGGAAATGGGCCTGGGAAAGTGGAGTGAGAGCTAAGAAGGATTGGCCGAGGACTCTAAAGTACACCCCATCCCACACACACACACACACGCACACACAAACAAGCCAGTTCTTCTTCCTCACCGTCCGAACCAGGAGCACCACAGAATGTGTACAGCCAAGCCATATGGAGTGGGGCAAGGTCATGGAACATGGAACATTCTAGAGAATGGTAGCTCCTACGCAGATGGCCAGCACAGTGGCTTTCACTGAATCATTTATTTTACTGCTCTCATGATAACAACTTAGATACAAAATACTATTGCCACAATCTCACATACTGTACCATGTTGTTACAATAGCGCAGAAGAAAGAGTGTGATTACATACTGAACTCTGTTGATGTTGTTGTTGTCGTTTCTCGTACATTGACAGCTCACTAATCTGATATTCTAGTGTAACTTTCACACAATGACATAATAAAAGCCCCTGCGCTCACAAGCCATTGAAGGACTTTTAAGGGGAAATATGATACAATAGGACAATAGCGGTGGAATTCTCCCTGTTGATTGCGGCAGGCAAATTGGAGTGCCATCAAAATTACATTGAAGACCCCTCTCTGTCAGATGTGAATTAAGATGACATCACACCCTTTAAGGGCTACTGCAAGGCGGATGACTGTAAACAAACCAATCCGAGCCACTGCCAAGTTTAGAAGTGAATGGATAACATCAAATTAGGATAATGGGATTACATGTTTGGCCCTCTCATACGCTTGATTATTAGAATTAGCCCCACAGGCAAAATGCATATAGCCCTTGTGGACATTTGAGTTTCTACATGGAGGTCGCAATGCACTTCTAAAGATAAAAAGGAAAATACTTAATTAAGAAGTCAATAGAAAGTATATCATCAAATGACGTTCTTGTTGTTGGTGGTGGTTTTTAGTATGTGAGATTTTAATGATGAGAATGTATTAGGAAGATAATATTCATAGCACCCAGTGAAGCAAACCGTGAGAGACGGCCATCGTTTGTCAAGAGTATTGACCTAATGGCAGCACCCTTAAGCTCCTGCCTGTATAATGTTGCCTATGGGGACAATAAACCTGCACGTACGGGTGACGTCTCTCACACATACACAAACACACAACATCTATGTTGTTTACCCTCGTACTGGTCTGACACACTACAGCACCCATGAAGATATTAGTTGCTGTGGCATTGGATATACCACATGCCACCAGTATACAGTGGCAATACCACCAAGGCTCTGTGCAGGGGATCTAATTACCTTTCCCTGTTGTCTGTTTTGCTATCTGGCAGTAGCCTGCCACCTCCAGTTCACTCAACAAGCTATGCCTGTGTTGTTGTATCTGGAGAAAGCCCCACACCAACCGCCAAAGCTTCAGTTTCGTAGGGGGCGGGGCAGCACTGATTTTCTTGTTCTGCTTTGGGGATGGCTTTGAATCATCATTAGTGTGATTAATTTTCCCGCTGGTCCCCGGCAATACCCCCTCCATCTTGTTGGCTACGCCTGCCATGGCAGTGACAAATGTGTTTCCATGGAAACAGAGCTGTCATCGCCACTGTCATGGCTGGCCCCAGCCGAATGAAATCCCGCTTTGCGTGAGCGGAACCAGCTGGTGACCTAACTGATCTGCGAGAGGAGAACAGTGTGACTTTTGACAGTCGAGTTGCTTTGAACTGCCTATGTGCACTCGGGGCCATATATACAAATATATAACCCCTCACACACACACACACCTTCAATCTCCTTCTCTTTTACTCTTCCCCTGTCCCTCTTTGACACGCTGTTCCCCTTTCTCCCTCTTGAAGTCGGTTGGCACATGGCAGTTTGATAACGTCGGTTTGAATAAAGCTGACAGATGGAAAAATGGGAGGGGGGGATGTTTCTGTTTAGTGAAAAGAATCACAAAAAAGTGTTTCCAGGCGATAACATAATGCTAAATGTTTCACGTTGTTTAAGTGGTTTGACCCTGCTGAGACAAAGAGAGAGTCTGTATTTGCTCACAGGTATTAATTAGAAGCTACTTTTACAGTGAAAAAATAATGGCAATTCAATCAAGTTCTCAGGGCAAATATGTGCATTTAACATGAAATGAAAGCGTTGTACTGCATATTCACGTTGCTAAATAATGGAGCTTTGAATTGGAAGAATAGACCTATTTTACACTCCTTTATGAAATGCGGTTAAAGCTTTATTTGCACTGCAATTATGTCATGTTGACGTAATCTTTTTCATTGGGCTGTTTATGGCATACTTTCAGACGATCCAACACAGGTGTAAAACCTCGTTCTATAGGTAGAGTAAATGTAGGCTGTTAATAGGCTGTCAACAATCGCTAATGTACAATTATGAAAGAACGAAAAACATATGAAGCATCTTTTTATTTGTATTTATTCATGAAAAACTGAAACAACACCACCACATCAGCCACAGCCTGCCGTTATCCTTCCTCGGTGTGCCTGTCATGCCTATTTATCTCCCTACAGTATGTCGGCACGAGAGCAAATATTCTACCAATATCTGCTGGTGGTAATATTGCCACAGAGGAAGTAAATAAAAGAAAGGAAGCAAAATGTTTGATATATTGTTTTTTCTGACAGCTGTACTGGACACAGAAAGCTCCTTCTTTACAGTAGTGGTTAGCGAATCGCAATATGATATTTGTCATATGACAACCACGGAGGTCTCATATGTGCCCATCCATATCCAGTACAGTACATATCAGGCAGTAATGTGACATAAGGCCCTTAAATCTTTTCAGAAAAGGAGTGACAAAAATGAATAAAAAAAGAATAAGCTATTCATATTTTATGAAACTATTTGATACAAAAAAAGGCCGTTTTAACCCTTTTATATAAAAGTATATTTCTTACGGCTTCGCCCGTCAAAGGAAAGTCTTTGATAGACAATAAAAACTGCTCA
Organism: Forbesichthys agassizii; assembly: GCA_026546735.1. Taxonomy (NCBI): domain Eukaryota; kingdom Metazoa; phylum Chordata; class Actinopteri; order Percopsiformes; family Amblyopsidae; genus Forbesichthys; species Forbesichthys agassizii. Next base: position 1,410 of record JAODLL010083341.1, on the reverse strand, counting down.
GGCGTACAGTGCTCATATGAGCCCCGTCTCCTTAAAACTTCAAGGGTTCTGCAGTGGTTTCATATTGATGAAGGGGGCAGGATTTATAGGCTGCACCTTGAGCGAAGGGGTTATGGATTGTTGCACCTGTAGTGTTCTTTAACCAAAAACACAACTTGGGGTAATCAAAAGAAAGAACTAAGCATGTCTGTCTTTATCCCACATGGGCTTTCTTTTTTCGTTCACCACGAGGCACATACCTTGCTCTAGCGCCCCCTTGCTCCGGGGCGAGGGAAAAATGTCAAAGTCTTATATAGCTTATTTAGGTTAATACACCACAGCACCTTTGATTCCTGTTCTGATTCATCAGGGGCCGATTTAGTTATTGTGTGTTAGTTAAAGCACTATTACTTGAGAAACATTCATTGTTATTTTAAATGATATTATATTGTCCATACAATAGGTAACATGGGGAGGGTTTGCCATGGGCTGATCTGAAGGGGCTCTCAGCTTATGCATTGCACACCACTGACATTAGAACACGATTTTCTATTGTTGATTGTAAGAAGGCCAACATTGATGGAGCGTTGCTTCATTGGCCAAATGAAAGTGTAGTAATTCAGTGACTGACCATAAAATATTGAATGACCTTTGTTTGGCTATTAAATGAAATACAATAGTAAGTATTAAGGAGTTCATGTCAGTATCAGCTGTCAAACTGACATCATTAAAGTAGTACATGCAGCAGGCAAATAATGTTTTTGTGATAAAGTATGCCTGTTTGTTAGTCCGCCTTGGTTGCTCACAGGTGGTGTGATGTGGACTGTTTATACCCTCATATCTGTTCAATGAAGTGCAGCCAACATTTGGACCTTGCTCTCCTCTTCATGGGAGCCCTGGGGACTGTTGTCTAGATCAGACATGGCACTCAACATGTATTTGTTCTCACAAGGTGGGCAGAGGCAAATCAATAATCTCACAAACGCTGTCTCATTTCAACATAGCATCCACGGGCATGGAGGTCAGGAGTTCTTTATCGTGTTGAATTCAGGGTTATTTTCCTTGAAAACAACAATGCTTCATTTGAGAATGCAGTTCTATATATGCTTCTCTTTTCACAGAAAAGTGATAGATATATAGAAAGGATATAAATAATAATAAATAAATTAAAATTCTCCTGTATATAATTGTATTATATACTATAAGAAAGTACCATATAAACGATGGGTTATGTTATAGACATGAATGTTATAGACGTGTGTGTGTTTTACGCCTAAACGGGAGCAATGTGAAGTAATTTTCATCTTAGCTGGACTCCCTGTTGTGACATACAAAGATTTCTTTTAAGGAGGAGGTTAATTATTCAATATTAACAGTTTCAATTTAAGCATTCCTGTGTGAATATATATGATGATGAGATATATATATATA
>JAODLL010083340.1:0-14454 GCA_026546735.1 Forbesichthys agassizii | reverse complement strand
TCCCACCATCCCCAAAACAAACCACCAGGGACCCCAGACCCGCTCCCCAGCCACCTCAATTCAGAGAATGGAACCCCAAAGACATTGACAGAACGAGCCTACACACCAACATACCCCAGACCCCCAGGGATGTGGCACCAGGATCGCATCACCAAACCGATTCAAACCGTTCTCTAAAGCACTAGGGCCCATATGGACAAGGCACTTCCCTTTAAATAATTGTATAGACCGTGTCTGAATAATTGGTAATTAACTGACTGATTTCAGTATTTACATTCTTAAGTGACCAAAAGACAGAAATAAAACTAAACAAATCCATTCATTTTTAAGTTGGGGAAAATGTGGAACTACGTGAATGTTTTTTACTGTTCACACCCACAAGAGGGCATAAATGTGACACCTATCTTGAATTTCAATGGTAAAATTAATCTAAATTCACAAATGACCAACAATTAATCATACATTATCCTGTAAAATCTAAACCATGTTGTGTACACCAACAACACGCATTAAGACGAAAAGGTTGGGTATCACAGCGTCCATAAAGACCGGACTGCAGTGACTGAATATACTCACACAAGTGTGATACTACTGCAAGAGCCTGCTTCGTTTACGACCTGAGCCGGTGCATCCCTCCCAAGACGAACTGTGAACCCATATTATATATATATATATATATAGCCAAAAACCCATGGGCCCTGGCTTGCATCGCCAGAACGTCCTATGAGGTGTCGGAGAGTGAGGATTAGCACCGCACAGCTACCGGCTGGCCACCGCTACATATATATATTAGTGAACTGTGGACATCCACTCACCATAGTGCCCTACAGCCATGCAGACCAGAGCTCCTAGTGATTTGGATTACAGACATGCACCACCATGCCCGGCAGGGGTTAACTTGACGGGAATGGTCAAGGATAGCACGAGCTCAATCAGGTTCTCGTTTACAGGTCAATTTATGTCGGTCTATTTATGGTTTGTATTATGCAGGTGGAAACTCAATGTGTTTGACATTAAAGCCTGCAGCAGGACCGTGCTTCCCAACCTGTTTATCTATAAATAATACATGGAAGTTTGAAAATATTATTTTTCAGAAAATATATTAATGATTTTCATTGACTGATTCAAGATTTTACATTAATCTTAAGTGGACAGAGCTAATCAATTTAAAAACAGCAACATATAAGGAACAAAACCTTAACCAAACCCGGCAATTCTGCAGTGAAATGTCAAATATGGATACAACTCTAAATGTATATTCCTTGTTAATCCAGCAGGAGTCAGTATATAACCACCTACTTGATGAAAGGGTCGGCTATCAGAGCATCGCCAAGGCTGGACTGCAGTGTCTACTCGCAGGTGTGATCCCACTACTGGACGGCACGGGGGCGTCGGCCAGCTTAGTGTCCGACCTGGGCCGCTGCACCCCTCCCAAAAACGACCCGGTGCTCCCGGGCTCCCACAGGAGCATCGATCCTGAACTTCGTGTGAACACCCACTCACCATGGTCCCCTACAGGCCAGAGCTTGGTTTTGTTTATCATCGTGTCGTGACGCAATGTCGGTGTCATTCGTCTTGGCTCCTCCTACTCCTCTCCAATATAACTAAATAAACACAATTGTCCTCATCTACTTGACATTTTAACGTGATCGATTAAGGTTGCGACTTGAATTATTTGTTTGTTTTTTTGTTGTTGCTTCGTCGCTGTACGTGGTCGCGTACGGTGTTTTGATTTTCCTTTGTAATATATTAGTTAGCATCTGTTAGCCTAGCACACTGAACCTGCGCCATCCGGAGCAGGGCGGTATGACATGCCGCTTCCTTCTTCAACGTGATCTAAGGTTATTTCATGTTATTATTACAGTTAACACAGTCTATATTATTTCACATGGGTGGCTGTTTACCTTGAGAATTGAGTTTATTATTATTATTATTATTATTATTAGGGTTGTGCAGAGCGTGGGGCTGTGTTACCGTAATTTGTCACCGTTGCTTTCCATCAGACCACTCTTTCAGCTGGATACTGAACAGGCTGTACTGGATACTGTACACAGCTGAGCTGAACATAGCTGATAAAAAGGTAAGGCATGTTTGAGAGTTTTTGTTTTTGTTACCCAAACTATCATTTTCAATGGGTTTATAGTATTAAAGAGAACCAACAGTATACAATCTCGACCATTTTAAATAGACTTTTACGTTGCACATAATGTTTTTTTTCAGATAACAATTGCGTAATTCAGTTATTTTCACAAGGAAGTAAGTGTTTATGTAGAATCTGGCATTTTTCCATGATCTGAACATCACACAATTTAACATGGATCATTTGTTGTTTTCAGGACGTTTGACTTTGGAACGGCCAGTCTTACCACCTAGGCAATATTCAGTTACAACTTACACAATGGAAACCTCTCTAGTGACCCTGTCTCTAAGAGGAGACACGTCCCCAGGTACGAAGCTTAGAGTGCTTTAATTAAAGCCTAAACAGCATAATACATCCCTTTAGCTATTGTTGATGACGTGATTGATGTACATATATTGTGCTATTTTGCATCCAGAAACTTCTGTGAACTGCAGTGTTGCTCATTGCAAATGTGATGACTTGTAACTTTAGGTGAGGTGATTGCGGTGGTTGGTAGCTGTGAGGCCCTTGGAAACTGGTGCCATCAAAAAGCTGTGACTTTACACCCCGTTTGTGAAAATGGGTAGGCTAACCGCAACTGCACATAGCATATTACACATAAAACATTCAAATCTACTGTATTGCTTTGTGTACATAGATTTACAATAGAATACGCTCAATTCGGTTTTCCTTTCTTTGTTTATTTTTCTTACAGCAATATGTGGGCTGGAACCATATCGCTGCCTAAGGGTGCTGTGTTGACATATCGCTATTTTAAAGGGTTCTTCCTGGAGTCAAAGGTGAGCTCAGAGCTTGGTGTCACCATGGCATCCCAGCCTTATAGAATATTCCAGACAGTTTAGAAGGGATAGAGTGGAGTCACCGTACATTCACTTACACATTTGACTTTTGGAAGCAGCCAAAAGCCTGTGTTAAAATTTCCAGTGCTCCACGCACGCAAAGTCAAAATTGTCGTTAGTGATGTAGGGTGACCCACCCACCCAAGAGACGAAACTGTTGCACTTTTGATTCCATAGATATTAATTAAGTTGCTCTTGTTTGTATTCTAGTGTGTTTGGTTAAGATTTAGACTCAATACCAACAGCTTGGGAGACTGTCAATCAAACCATGAATCCATTCAGGATTTGTTAATTTTCTTATAGCATCATTGATTCATAGTTATTTGATTCTCTTTTACTTTTAATGAAGTAAAACCATGATAATAACCAGATCACTGTCCATATCTGTCCTTTTACTTTCTTTACAGCTCTTAAGGTGAACAGGTTTATTTGTGTTATGTTGATTAGGGTAGATACTACAGTACTGTAGAGCTTATATACCGTAAATTTGTCCAGTGACAGAGGCAGCGTGCATGAGAAATCTCTAGAGATGCCGCCAAAGTAATGGCTACTCTTTCACTGAATTAGTCCCTCGATCCCAGCCAAATGACACGTTCTGGTCAGCCTCTGATCAGACCGTTGAACTCTCCAGTTACACTGCTCCAATGTTTATGTTTAGATGCTTGTACACTGCCCAGACTGGGCTCAACTTACACTGACGTTCTAAAGTTGGTAGTAGTTGGCTGCAGCCTTCGAATGTTGAGGAAACCAACTGCCTGCCCAGTCTGTAACTGACAGGATAACTAACAGCAAACAAGTAGAGAGACATTACGGTAAACTACTATCGCGGTTGGACAACGGCTTGCTGCTTAGATGGCGAGTTGGGTTTTCTCTTGCCACAACTCTACTTTATTCGCCATCCTACGTCCAGAAGCTACTGCGAAGGGAGGTGAGTTGCTAATGGACAGTTCTATAGCCACATAAACCCCTTCAATGAAAATCGCGTGCGCTAACATTGTACACGGCGAGTTGACAGGAGAACACACTTATATTGCGGTTTCCCCGACCGAATTGGACATGTCAAACTCTAAAAACTCCAACCGACTAACACCAGTCGGGGCAGCGTGCAAGCAACTTCGCTTCTGCAGTCCTCCATAGAATCTCTCTAAAAGAAAGCACCACTAACTAGTCTATATAAAAGTTGGGAAAGCGATGCTGGAGAAAGATTGTTGATGTTTTAAGTAACTCTGTCAAAACAAAAACACCGTTCTCTTCAGTGCCATAGGGTTCTGCCTTGCGGCACCCCACATTAAGAAAATGCATTGCCATGGCTGGGATATTGTTGTGTTGTGTGGTCTGTGGCCACTATGTTTTGGGTTGTTTTTGTTTGGTTTTGAACTTGCTTAGGGAATGCAGATGGAAATAAGCATAAAGCTAAGTAGTAACAAGCATCTTCTCTCTTTTGAGGTTTATGTATTTTTTTAGATGTTCCCTTTTCTTAAAAAAATATAACAAAAAAAATCAATACATTGTTTTAAAGAATCGATACAGTATCACGCAACATAATATCGCAATATTCGGGTGTATCAATATTTTCTTACACTTCTAGTGATTAGTATTAGCCGGTTTAACATGTTCCCTTGGTTTGTGTGTGTATGTATGTAATGTTTAGGAAAATGAGGCTTCTGTGGACGCTACCGCACTACTTGATCAATTAAAAAGCTTCGCTACCGCCACGCTACTGATAAATGTAGTTTAACTAGTAGGGTCACTACAATTCGCAACGCTACTGCCCAACACTATATGTGTGCGCATGTATATGAATGACGTCATCACAGCATCCATACATTTGTGGGGAGCCACTTGATGTGTAAATATAGTTTTAGTTTTTTTCCATTTCTTCCTCTTCCATAACTAACAAATCCGCTTTTCAGATGTCTGTCCCGTGACGGTTGGGACAACCCTAGCCCAGGGATTGGTGACTATACCAAATCTAATTCCTTTCTTGCCCTCTGGTCTAAGTGGCGGCCTTACGAGCAGCGTGGTGGTGGGGACATGCCGCCACGCGTGTGCGTGCGTGTGTGCGTGTGTGTGAGAGAGAGTGTGATCTGAGCGGCTTGTAACACTCTTCCCCCAACATTGGCGTTTCAGAGCGCAGGCGGCCCTTGTCAGGTGATAGTCAATAAGTGGGAGACACATCAGCAGCCACGCACGATGAACCCCACAGGTATAGCTCGTGAGACCACGGTGCAACGGTTGATACTGATAACCCCCCCCCCCTTGCTACCCTAGTGTGTTGTACCTACCCCAGTGCTTTTAGCTCGAGGTGGGGCAGGGTAATCAGCTCAGCACATAGTCGGGGTTAATGTTCTCTGTTGCCCCTCCATTGCCCTGCGCTGTTCCCCCCCAAACAAGAAGCCCATATACGGTCCTCAAGCTGTTACCCTCTTTGAAGCGTGTACGATTGACTTTTCTGTTGAAGGTGCTCGGTTGGGGGGGCGACCGTTTGACTGTAAACACTATAACATGCTAGAGTCACAGAAATACTGTAATGGCTGACCCCACCTCGCCACGTAATGGAGATGGCTGTTGTGGGCTTTAGGCTACCTTTTTAGAAAATGTTGAAAAAGGGGGTTATGTCTGTTCTGTCCAAGCCTGCATGCTCTCCGTCACACCACCCCTGTCCATACTCTTCTATATTGTAGCCTGTCATTTAGCTGTAGCGCTTAAGGTACCGTACAACTGCTCAGAAAAGCCGTCATAACCCATGTCAAGATTGTAGCTGTCGGAGCACTACTCTTGTTTATGTAGGTTTGATTGAGTGAAAATAGTGTCATCAACACATGCTAAATGAACTTTAGAAACGCACCTCATGTTCGTATTTTATTTAATTGTGACATCTACTTTGACATTAAATAGATTTTTACCAACCGCTTTGAAGTTGAGGCTAAACTAAATTCAGGGCTGAAAAGTACTTTATCCGTTATTATCCAGTAGCTGTACATAAAACATACTTTATAGCCCTGAATTAAAGTATTTCACTGTTATTATCCAGTAGCTGTACATAAAACATACTTTTTAGCCCTGAATTAAAGTATTTTACTGTTGTTATCCAGTAGCTGTACATAAAACATACTTTTTAGCCCTGAATTAAAGTATTTTACTGTTGTTATCCAGTAGCTGTACATAAATCGTATCTGAGCAGTTTAATGAATATGATTCCTTGATCCTCCTTTTATGACTGTTTGCTTGATTGCAGAGGTGACGCTGAACACTGACGATGGCCAGTTTGGAATTCACAGTAAGTTGATAAACAACCACACTGTTCCTGTTCCAGATAGTTCCTGTTTGTAGTCCTCAGCGGGAAGCCTTCCCTCGTCAGATCGGATGGGAGTGCGTAGATGTTTGTTTTCCCTTCTCACCAAAGTGTACCCCCCCACACCCTTTCCCTTTCCTTGTCAGACGGGGTGGAGTGCGTAGACGCCGGCTGGCTGACACACCAGACGGAGATTCGTCTTCGTCTACACCAGTCCCAGAAGGAGCCTGTGTCCATTACCAAGAAAAAGTTCAAGAATTCCCGCTTAAGGTAGTGTTCATGCCAGCACCCCTTAAGGTAGGGTTCATGCCAGCACCCCTTAAGGTAGGGTTCATGCCAGCACCCCTTAAAGTAGGGTTCATGCCCAGGTCCAGTCCAGCACCCCTTAAGGTAGGGTTTATGCCAGCACCCCTTAAGGTAGGGTTCATGCCCAGGTCCAGTCCAGCACTTCTTAAGGTAAGGTTCATGCCAGCACCCCTTAAAGTAGGGTTCATGCCCAGTTCCAGTCCAGCACCCCTTAAGGTAGGGTTCATGCCAGCACCCCTTAAGGTAGGGTTCATGCCCAGGTCCAGTCCAGCACCCCATAAGGTAGGGTTCATGCCAGCACTCCTTAAAGTAGGGTTCATGCCCAGGTCCAGTCCAGCACCCCTTAAGGTAGGGTTCATGCCAGCACCCCTTAAGGTAGGGTTCATGCCCAGGTCCAGTCCAGCACCCCTTAAGGTAGAATCCAGTCCAGCACCGCTCACTGCAGGTCATAGGCAACAGATTAAGGGATTACTTGCTCTATGTATACAGTGTTATATTTTCTACATTAATATGACCGCAAACGACCAATTTGGCAAACTCAGGCGAACGTTCGTGTCGAACGCATTTGCCTTTGAACTGTTACATTTGAACGCCCTTCATCCGGTGTCTGTACATGTAGCACTCGTGTGTGTGTGTGTCTTTTTGGCAGACAAGACCATGTGTAGACACACTTCATGTCTCCGGACAAATATTGGTTTACAACGTACAACATTTTGTGTGTGTGTGTGCGCGCGTGCGTGCGTGCTCTCCACCAGGATCAAGCTGATGCTGGTGGGCATCGAGGAGGAGGATGAGGAGGAGCTCAGCCCTTCGTCCTGGCACAAGATGACCACCACCCTGGGCATCAGCCGGATCAGTGATCGCGACTACAAATCCCGCCACTCCCAGCCCGAGTGCGGCTACGCGCTGGAGCCCTCCCAGTGGACGGAGTACAGCGTCCACACCATGGACCCCGACAACCTGGAGCTCACCTTCGAGTTCTTTGAGGTAAGTGGCGAATAGGATTGCACCGTTGGACGACGCCATCTTCCATCGCTGATGGCTGACAGTCATCACGATGTTGAGCAGGCATCGTGAACCGTGAAAAATAAAGTGGGCAAATTGTGGCAAAGCAGCACGCATGCACGCACGCACACACACACACACACAGACACACAGACACACACACACACACACACACACACACACAGACGCATGCACCGGAAGATGGCCCATAGAACTATATGGTGCAGACCCTCTCATGTCCTGGCTGTCAATAATCTGCATTACCGAATTATAAAGTAGGTTAATTTATACCTAGATGCTATTAGGTAAGATTGTGCTAAAGTAATTCTAATAACTAAAAGAAATTGAACTAAAATGATTAATCAACAAGCATTTTTAACTCTATTACCGTTTGTGTTAAAAAAAGAATCCGTTAATTATACACGGCCCTGGCTCCGTAAATAGGAACACAAACAAAGTAGCGAACATCGCTCACATCAACAAAGACACTTGGCTTTGCAATGCATTTCGAATGTGTGGGGCGGAGCTTCTGAGGGAGTTTGTTTTTGTTCTGAGGTGGAATTTAGCAAGCGTTCTCGAGAATGACCCTGCCTTTTAAACACTTTTGGTAAAATTCTGCAAATTTTTCCTCGCAGTCTGCTAGCTGTCCCTTCTGTGTTTCACAAAATGAACCTGGTGTTCCCACACAACACTCCTTAAAGTGGGGGGAAGGAGGTTCATTTGGGCGGACCAAGCCACACAAAACTATCCATTACTTTCTAATGTGTATTCAATTCAAAACCTTCAAAAGAAACACAACCATTGTTGTAGTGAATCATTTATGAGCACAAGTAACCTATTAGGTTAGGACATGTCTGCTAAATGAACACTGTGCAGTATACAAACCAGCATCAAATTCTTGAACTAAAAACATTTTCTTTATTTAATGTTACACTTCAGACAAGCTAGATGTCGTATGGCTAGCAAACTAATTAAGTCACTTTAGCCTTGGTCCTTCTAACTCAGAAGGGGCAGCTGACTCAAAACAACCGACTGCTGTCTTCAGTCAACTAACTACGGTACAGGGCGATGGAATTGATGCAGCACATGTGCAATGTTGACAAAGGCAGCTGTGAACACTTTAGGAGGATATAAAGTGTGGTTTCACATGGATTCAGCCTAGTCCTCGACTAAAAACTACAAGAGATCTTCATTAATGTTTGCCACGAAAGTATAATGCTACGTCATAAGTCAAGTTAAATTAATTCAGAGGTCGTGGAATTCTCTTGAATTTAAGAACATTACATTTGTCTGCAATGTAGGGCTAACTTAAAAGTATAGTATCTTAAAGGTGTAGTATCTTAAATGTGTAGTGTCTTAAATGTGTAGTGTCTTAAAGGTGTAGTGTCTTAAAGGTGTAGTATCTTAAAGGTGTAGTATCTTAAAGGTGTATCTTAAATGTGTAGTATCTTAAAGGTGTAGTAAGCTCTACAGGGTGAGTACCGCTGATACAGTGCAATAGCGTTAACATTAAGCGCAGTACCACCCCTGGCCACAGGAAGACCTCAGCGAGCAAACGGTGGTGGGGAATACCCACCCGGGACACGTGGGCGCCGCTTGCCTCCTCTCCTCCTCCTTCGTGGAGAGCGGGAAGGACACTGGCATCGTCACTCTTCCTATCATGAGCTGGAATTCCAGGCAGACCATCGGGAAGGTCAGAGGTGAGGACGGAGTTCGCATGTTTTTATGTTATTTTTTACTTTTTTTTTCTGCATACACGTTTTCGGAACATTTAGCGGTTTAGTGCGGTTTAGCGCTTTTTGGCGTCAAGGCCACAGTGTCTGTGTGTGCGAGACTTTGTATTTCACACATTTATGCCGCTGTTAAATGCCACCGCTTGGCTCGGATCCTGGTTTAACAGCCACAGGAGCTGTCCATGCTCAGTTATACATCACCGAAACATAACAGGTGAGCCGGGGAGAACATTTGGGGATCTAGCAGAACTATATTGCAATCGATGTGGTTCCACATGCACGATAACACAATCGATGACTACTTGATGCTATTGAACTGCTTAATAAACAATTTACGTGAATTACCCCCCCCCCCTTCCAGTGGACTACCTGGTGATCAGGCCGATCCAGGGCCTGCAGTGTGACATGCGCAGCTCCTTCTCCAGGTACTGGAGGAAGAGGAACGCCCTGGACGTTGGTCACCGTGGAGCCGGCAGCACCCACACATCCAGGAGCAAGAAGTGAGTAGCGCCTGCACACCCACGCCTCCCCTCTCCCCCCCCTCTAATAGTCCTTACCCGAGGTGAAAGAGCAGGTTAAGGGGGTGTATGTTTCCATGTGAAATGTGGGCTGCACAGCCCTTGGATACTGTAACGTGATTAAGGGCTGGATAAATACCCTTTACTTGACTTGAATCTCTACTGGTGAGGTAGTGCTTGTAGGCAAGTATCGCTACTCGGCAGCCATCTTGGTAGCATCTGGGCAGTTATTTTGTCCTACCCACAGACAAGATTGTATTATTTGTGTGTGTGTGAGTCACACCTCAATATAAAGAGTCTAACTTGTTTAACGTATTAATGCTGTGTATAGAGAGAGATACACGTCTTGCAAATGTACAGTGGTTAAATGTTCTGTGTTTTGCAGGCACCACAAAGTTAGGGAGAACACCATAGCCTCCTTCAGAAGCGCTGCTACCCATGTGAGTTTGCTGAACTATCAGTAGCCAAAATACTGTGATTTGTTATTAGGCAGCATTATATTTGGTTCATGTTTTGTCTCTAGGGTGCTGCGTATGTGGAGTTTGATGTGCACCTTTCCAAAGACTCTGTTCCTATCGTCTACCATGACCTCACTTGCTGCATAGCTACTAAGAAGGTAAAACAGGCTTAGTTGAAACGCCAGCTCGTTTGGCAACAGCAACTGTGAGTGTGGGAGGGGCCAGAGTTGTTGTATTATTATTTCAAACGTCGAAGAGCAATGTGCCATATTGAAGATGAGAACTGTGTTGTCTGACGGAGTGTCTGACAGTAATCACTGCTTTGGCAGAAAAATGACAAGACTTCTCTAGAGCTGATTGAAGTGCCAGTTAAAGATTTGACTTATGACCAGCTTCAGCTCCTCAAGGTAAACGCCTCGCTAACTTCAGCTCAACAAGATTCACATCCATCCAAACATTAGTATTGCATAACCAAATTAAATGTTATGAACTAAATCTTTTTCTAGTGTTAGTTTGACCCCAATATGTAAATACAGTATGTCTGCATGACCTTTAATGGTTTTGTATGCACTGCAATGTGCCTGAAAATGTTATTTCTAAACTTTTATGGTGTTCTCTCTTTGCCAGCTGGCCCATGTCGCTGCATTGAAAGTGCACGATCACAACGGTAATTAAACCCTTTCAATCACAATGTTTAGTTGATAAGTTGCAATTGCAAATATGAGGATGGGCTTGTTTTTTGTTCCGCTCATAGTTCAGGTTCAATCCAGGTTTTATTTTGACGCTAGTTTGCCTTCTCTGCTTGCTTTGTTTTCAGATCTGTTGGAGGATGAAGAAGAAGTGGATGAGCACCAGCCGTTCCCTTCGCTCTCGCAGGTAAATGTTAAGAGAGTTCCCTCTCTCAAGTACAGTACCTGCTTTATTTCTTTTACATTTACGTCATTTGGCAGCTGCCCTTTATCCAACGTGACTTGTCAATTGGCAGGTTATACACCAGCAATTGTAAGCAAACAATATTCTATTGCAATAATAGCATTCCATTTTTCGAAGGGCATTAATTAAGAGCAGAGAGAAGATAGGGGAATTCGAAGAAGACACTTGAGATATAAGTATAAAGATGTGGAGAGGTCACTAGTCGAGGATCAAGGTGGACTGTGAAGGGGTGTGACTTTAGTCTCTTGCGGAACACAGGTAGCGTTTCAGCAGTCATGTCTGTTGACGGGAGTTGGTTCCACCATTGTGGTGTCAGTACAGAAAGAAGTCTAAGCTTTGATGAGCGAATCCAGACCTTGTAGCGATAGCGGTGTCATCTGAGACGCTGGAATGACATGCTCTTGTTGGGGCCTGGAACCGGACCGTTGCTTGGAGGTAGCTCCAGGCAGTTACTGCCTTGTAGGCCAACATCAGTGTCTTGAATTCTATGCGAGCTGCAATGGGGAGCTTGTGAAGTTGTCGGAAGAGAGGGGTCACATGGGAGAAGTTGGGTTGGTTGAATACCAGGCGGGCTGTGGCATTTACATGCTGTCAGAGTCTGGTAGAACGCATAGGTAGTCCACTTAACAGCGAGTTGCAGTAGTCCAGGGGGAAATTCACTAGAGCTTGGACCAGGAGTTGAGTTTTAGCTCAGTTGTCACATCAAAGTTCGATATAGGATTGTGTCTTCTGTGCCTGTCCAGATATTCCATGCGGTCCCTGAGAATGTGGGCTTCAACATTGAACTCAAGTGGATCTGCCAGATGAAGGTGGGTCCTGCTAGGGTTCTCATAACGCAGTAACTCTGATGCTCCTACTGTATGTGTGTACTGTATATACCACATACTGTGTGTCTGTGTATATCTATGAATTTAGCCGCAAAAAAAGATTAAGAGACCATTGCAGCAGTTTTTCCGAATTTTACTATTCATATACATTTGTGTTATTTTTATTTTTTATTTAGAAAAAAATGTTTTAAAATATTTTATTATTATATTATATTAATATTTTAAAAATGTGTTTTTGACATTTACAATATATTGATGCTATTATATTTTGAAAAATGTGCAGTGGTCTCCATTTTTTTACCCCTGTGGCTTTATATACCATCGGCTTGCTTCCAAAATGGTCTCTATTTTATTCTCGTTTTCATTTCTGCGGTTTTGTTTGGGGTCAGGACGGCTCATGGGAGGGCAACTTGTCGTCCTACTTCAACATGAACACCTTCCTGGACATCATCTTGTCGTGTGTACTCCAGAATGCTGCCAGTCGACGAATAGTCTTCTCCTGCTTCAACCCAGACATTTGCACCATGTTAGTGCACCAGGTTATCCATGGTTGTGTCAGTGGCTCTGAGGTTAGATTAGGTCTTGGAGAAATGGCCTTCAGAGAGAGGAAATATCCTGTCCTGCTTTATGCATCGCTCCAAATGATGATTAGGAATGATAACAGAAAGATAACCATTTTTAAAATCTCTTCATCTCCAAATCCATGGATACATTTTTTTTCTTTTTCATAAAAGCATGCTCATACATTAATTGGTGTAAATTAAGCCTGTGGGTTTTATTATGAATGTCAGAAAATTTGAAATGTGTGTGGACTTATACAGTCACATATAAGTCCATAAATATACATATGTGTGCTTATATATGCTATTATTTTGGTATTGTATGTACTATTCTATAGTCTGTCATTGAGAAATTCCATCATGGCCGTCTTTGGGGTGAACGATGACATAACTAGAAATAGTCGCTGAATAGCTCGAGCTGTGATTGGCCAAATTTGACATGTGACCCTTTAAAATATTCCTTTGGGTCCGGGAAAAAAGGGAAGTGTAATTTTGGATTCAGTGTAGTCTTGTATAGATAGGTATGGGGCGGGGGATATATAAAATAAATATATTTGTTGTTGTTATTGATCTATTCACATAGATCTGAACTGAACGATTCCAGACTCCAGTTCTGCTGACTGAATCAGCTGTGTTAGCTAACATGCTAACACAGTTAATGATTACAGAGACATCATCAGCTGTCATCCATGTTGACCCATGCACACACACACACACACACACACACACACACACACACTCACACTCACCGGCAGGTATGATGCCCAAGGGCCAGACTGGTCGTACTGGTCTGGCTGGTGTAACAGCTGATCTGTCCAGCTGGGCTCTCAGCACCAGTGAGTGGACCACCTCGGACACGGAGCCATCACCCCCGATACACACCACCCTGACACACACACACACACACAGGTTTCTCTATGCATGAGGTTTCATTGTGCATGTGTGTGTGTGTGTGCGCACATGCATGTGCGTGTGAGACTGTACCCATCGAATCCATCCATTTCACAGCCCTTCATCAGGGACAATACATGACCCTTCCCCTCTGTTACTGAGAGAGAGAGAGGGAGAGAGAGAGAGAGAGAGAGGGAGAGAGAGAGGGAGAGTTATCTAACGTGTGGTCTCAACTGATGCAGATAAAATGCGTATGTGAGGCTAGGAGATGTGAGGAGAGGGGAGACCTCCTTCTGTTATAGCAGATGGGATAAGTCCCGCCTCCATATCAGGTTACCTAGCGACCAGGGACCGCCATTAACTCTGACCTTTCGACCAGGATCCCTCATGCACGCACACACACACACACACACAGGGGAAAGTAAGGAAGGACAGACTTCAGGCAGAAGCAGGCAGACAGACAGACTTGTGATGTCAGTGTTGACGTCGGCCATCTTGAAGAGTGGAGCGACGTGTTCTCTGTAGACGTGCACGGCCTCCTTCTTGTGACTGGCCGGGTTAATGAACACCTTCAGGTTCCTGGGACGGCTAAACCCTGCAACACACATACATAACACACACACACACGCATGCACACACACACACAGAGAGACAGATGGCTGTTCATTCATTGGTTGTTGATCCGCAAACAGCATGGCTGACGATAACATCGTCACATACACACACACACACACACATATATATATATATATACATACATACATACATATACATATATATATATATATACACATATATATATATACACATATATATATACACACACATATATATATACACATATATATACATATATACACATATATACACATATATATATATATATACACATATATACATATATATATATATATATATACACATATATACACATATACATATATATACA
>JAODLL010083338.1:0-13348 GCA_026546735.1 Forbesichthys agassizii | reverse complement strand
ACTTTAACCTCTGTTGGGCAAATGGTTGCCCCCCCCCCCCCCCCCTCCCAATTTGTTTTCAAGTTACCTTTATCACACCTAAACCACGCCCTTAGCTAACAGTACGACGCTGATTGGCTGCACACTTGGTTAACCGGCCTGAAACACGACGACTTACAAGCTCTCCGCCCTGATCTTGTGAGGCTAGGATCGTCCATCCCACCAAAGTAAAAACAAGGTGCGTTTCCACGTTTCCTCGAAAATGTTCTAAATGTTCTTGAACAACTTTTGAAAGACATTTCATGGGTATGACTGCTTATTTGTAAAAACATGACAATGTGTAATACAAATGCTAGTTGATGGACATTTTTATTATGTAAGGAATCTTTAATATTATAACTAATATATTTAATCTTATAATGAATAAAGCTACCAAGAAAGGAGTGGCAGTATGATGGAACATCTCAGGCATCCTTCTTAGGTAGTATATAAAAGGTGTGAGACAGGGCGTCTTGCCCCTTCTCTCTCTCTACTCTTCTCTCTATTCTCTGACACTTCATGAATCATATTTGGTCTAAGATAAAAGTACACTTTGGACTCATCCCCCGGTAAATCAAATGGAAAACGTCCAGTACAGTAGGGTCACAAGAGCTGCTAAATATCTTCGGGCTATCCCCATTCTCTGGATTGATGTTGGGCGGATCTACTGTCTGTGGTATTGCTATTATCTGCTGGTTTGGCAACATAATCCTGAGAAATAAGAACTTGCTGAAGAAAAGAGAGGAAACCACTTATCATCTCAGTCACGTCCATCAGAGGAGGGTCACAGAGAAACCTGCGGCGATTCCTTGAGCCTCTCAAACCAGATGATTGACAGCTGGGGTCAATTAGCCTACCCTAAATTTGCTAGGACCAGAAATCTCATACTTAGATTATTAATTGTAATATTATTACTATTTGGAAGTAGTAATTATTTACAATACTAGTTACTGGAAAAAGCAATGTTAGTTACTAGTAACTAGTTACTGCCCAACACTGGCCACTACTAATAATAATACTTTACAATGTCATAGACACTAAATATATTATATTTTATTTAATATTTTATTGCGTTCTTTGTAAGCAACAAGTCACCATAGCAACATATCGTCACGGATGTTTTGTGTTGTTTTTTTTCGTCTGTCGAGCAGCACAGCTCTCATACTGTACACACACAAAGCGCAGTACAGTTGTTGTCCTGCGGGGGTGCTGTGGGCAGACCAGCAGGGTTACCGTCGTAAGGGTTCACCTTGACAGGGCCACGGCTAAGTTCCCGCCTTCCCATTGGAGGAATCATGGAGCCACGGTGAGATACGATTGGCCGCTGGGGCCAACCTGTTGCTGGGCTGTTCCCATGGAGATGAGATCACTACTTCAACAGCATCCATTTCCAAGGAGAAGGCCTGCCTGGGTGGGTGTTTGGGGGGGGGGAGGAGGGAGAGAGAGAGAGAGAGAGAGAGAGAGAGAGAGAGAGAGAGGTGTTGTGATACAAAAGACGATAAGCCTGTGTCGTTTCTCGTTTGTGTGTAGAGCGTGATACTCACATCTGTGATTGGACAGAAGACAGTGGCCAGATATGGGATTAGTCAGAAGAAATGATTTCTGGGATTTGTATTTCTGACTAATCTGAGAGTAGTTATCTCCCTCGTGGAGAAGAGATCCATCAAACTGAACGTCTCATTACGACATCGCCGGATCGCTGGACTTTGTGTGGTTCACAGCGTTCAGACAGATCTTCACCTGTCAATCATCTGAACGATTCGGATTTTACCAGCGGAGACGGAAGAGAAATCGAACAGATGGATGGAAGAATGTGTGTGACGGGTACAATATGCACGGAAACGGGTCATTCAGTGAAAAAGTTAAATGAATGTTTAGAATGTTCAGTCCACTGAACGCACCTCTGGGTGCGTTCAGTGGACTGAACATTCTAAACATTCAATTCAAGAGGGAGCGTGATGTCATTATCTGCTCTAGACGCAATTAACATATAGCACCTTTAAATTATTCCCCTCTTAGGGTTGGTTTAACATGATGTGGCCATGTTTGGATGGCAAACTACAACGTAGAAACATCCCACACTAATAACATGAATGAATGACACAAAATACCTGCAACAACCTGTTGGTAGGTAACATACTATGTTGGAGACGCTGCAACATGTTGGTGAGAAACATGTTGTACAGAACGAAGCATCATTTCTTCTCTTAAAGGTACACTCAGTCATTCTGGAGAAAAGCTGGTTGATATTTGAACTCTAAAAACAAAACCACCTACGTTGAAAACACATTGCCAGGGCTGGGATAGTGTTGTGCGGTGCGGTCTGCACCACTTTGTGTTTCCATTTACAGAGCAACGGGCAGCTAGCGGTCCATGAGGAGCTATTATCTGAATGTGACAAAGTGTATTATTGTATTATTACTCTAATATTAACCGCCTTTTAACCAATGCACCGTCTACATCATCTGCACCGCTTGTCTTCTCTCTCTGTGCTGTACCATGTAGCTACAGGGAGAATGTTCCTCTGTAGATCGTATATTTTGCATTGTAGTCTGTTATGATGTCATCTATTATTAATATATGACATCATAAGGTACTGTAATGGAAGCAAAAAGACACACCGTAGATGAGTATTTACCACACACACACAATGACATTAACAGCATCTCTCTGGTAGGCTACAACACAACGGGTTTATGTATTCATTATAATCCACCCATCAAAAGATAAACACGCGGAGAGGTATATAAGGCTTCCTTATTCCTGTGGCTGTACGACGTTGAGGTTTGTCTATAATCAACAATATAATATAATATAATATAATATGATATAATTTAAGATCGCCACTCTAGGATGATTCATCTAGTTGATTCTCTCCCGCCGTCTCTGGTGGGTAGTTTGAACAATAACAGTAGCTCATTCTGCCCTCCAGTGGCAAACTGGTAAAATTACATCTTTTACTTATACATTTAGATGTGTCAGAATGACTGGATTACTGTTTGAAATATAATTATTTTGAGACACATGATACTGAAAGAAACTGATTTGATTATTGAATTAATGGTTTTGCCCTAGCAGCCATACTAAAATGTTTAGCACTCACAGCTGCCATCTTGTGTTCCATAGGTGTTAATTCTCCCATTGACTCAAACAAAGGCCTTCATTTACAGACACAACCAAATTATTATTTACCTTTATTTGTTCTCTTTGTACTTTTCCCCCGCCATTTCCTGTCACTTACTACAAAACAAGCGAGTTTCCTTCGTTTGTTTTTGGTAGAACATAGCACTGCTGTGAAACCATGCGTTTCTCCCTCGGAACAATAAAGCCGTTTCCAGATTCATCAGCATAAAACTTCTACTGGTCGACAATGTTAGGTGAAACACATGGAAAGCACAACTCCGAGGTTAATGGATTTACCTCACAGGTTAATTATTTCAGAGAAGCCACAAATGCTGTAAATTTAAATGTATTGATGCCTCAACAGTTGTCTAAACAATGTCTTCCATCCAGATTTAGTATTGTATCTTCCTATCCTCTTCTTTTAAAGTGATCCTACATGAATTTCTGCCACTAGATGTCACTAGATGTCACACTAGAACTCACCAGCATCTCAGACCAAAACAAAGGCAGTATAAGTATAGTATGTACCAGGACATACACAATATACTTCCTCTCTAAAGCGAGGGATTTCATACTAACAGGAATGAACTGCTCAAGAATAGTGCATGTCACAAATACAGTATGTAAACACACCACACATAACAGGAGGTGTCAACATACCTTGCAGTCCAGTGTGGTAAATGGACTGCGTTAATACAGAGCTTTTCCAACCTTCCGGCCACTCAAAGCACTTTAAAGTGCAGCCCCGCATTCACCCATTCACACGGTGACACAATCACACAGCAGGAATAAGCGAAAGGTCTCGTTCACTCACAGACCTTTGGAGATTCAACAGAGACAGTGTTATGCGTCACCATCTAACCTTCTAACTGCAGGGGACATGCATCATTACAGTAATGGCCTTCACAACTCTATTCCTCGGGAGGCCATTCAGACCATAACCAACTGGATAAAGAATGCATATGGTGACTCATACATACTGTAGCTCCATCAACAACACTCAGTTGTGATGGTTAACAGTGTCTAAATTCAAGCGTGTGAAAGTCTTTAACTTTAGAGAAGAAGACGTTTTTACAGCTACATTTTAAACACGCAAACACCCACGCTCTACAAAGCTGAACAACTTAAACGGTAACTGCTTCATAACATTCGTTTTTTGAGCTGTAAACTACGCAATAGGACTGGATGAGACACATTAATGAAATCTGCATTGTATGGTCTGAAAATGGTCCTACTCTTAAACCTGGCTGGTTTCCAAAGTACTTTTTGTCCGCTCCTGTGTCATCACATTCAAATGTTTAACATTAAAGTGCAACTTCACCCCAGCTCAGAGCCTGACTCAACCCATCCCACAACTGTGAAATATGCTAAACCGTAGTCGAGGAGCTGAGGGAGGGGGGGGGCGTTGAGAGGGGGACCACCTACGTTCACTGGGGTTCAAGAGATGCTGGGCGTTCTGTTCCCGGATGTCCTGACTCATTAAAACAGCTCAGTGTGACTTTGGTGAAATTAGAGTGTATTCGAATTAAACAGAGCTGACGTTAAGAAAGTCGCGCTTAGCAGCGGAGACTGTGTCACCTTAGCAACTCCCCACCTGTTTTTGATGGTTGCAACAGGTGTGTCTGAAGGATTGGTTCATGCTACACATTATTAGTGTCTCACTTGGCCCTCTGCAGCGGCATTCTCCTACATGAAACCTATTTACTTGTTGAAATTCTGAACTCCTAAAATATGTATTAGCTTGACAAAATACATTTGTGTTTGAGTGTTTAGCCGGATGTTAATGCATGTGCATATTTTTTAAGGAAATACTTTTTATTAGTTTAAATCAGATCAGTCCTTATGTTCCCCAAGATGCAATCAGTTAGCAAACGCACATGCACACTTACAAACACAACCTCTCACAGACACTAAATAGATGTCTTGCACACATAGGCAACTGTGCTCGGTTAGCAAACACACACTAACACAAATGCACAAACACAACCTCTCACAGACACTAAATAGATGTCTTGCACATGCAAACACCTCCAATTATCTCTGTTATTGTGTGTTGCGTTAACTGTCTTTGACTGTTTATTCAAATTACTTCTGCGTGAAATGGAAGCCAAGATTATTAGTTTCTCTGGCTGCATGTGGTGTGTGTAGTGTAAGCGTATGTCTGGTTTAAACAGGTGTGTGTGTCTGTGTGAGACAGTGTGTATTTGATGTTTATATAAGCTTGTGCTGGAGCGTATAGTATTAGGTGTGTGTGTGGTTAATGTAATGTACTGTATCACGGCTGAGCAATAGAAGAAGAGCTTTGCCTCACAGACATTATTCACAACTCTCAGACCCAGTAGAGCTCAACCATTGTTACTTTAACAGTGAAACAATTACATTAATTAAAGGAAGCAATTTGTGTTGAGACAATCTGCAGGGGGGAGGGGGGATATGGCGTTGTGATGGGTCAGGGGTTGCTTAGATGTTAGGAGGGTAGAACATTTAATTAAACTCACATTTCTGCAATATTGTAAAGGAAATCCATGTATTTCCATTATTTTATGTGGCACTGTGGTTAGAGATGAATTATAATTTCATACAAGGAATTATTTAGTGCAGGAGGACAATACAATTAAATTAAAGCATTGTTGATCCGTTTTCAGTTAATACTGCAGATTTTTATAAAAACGTGGACTGTCAATATTAACATTGATGTGTCTCATCACAGTTAAAGCCTATTACTTTGTTTACAGCTCAAAAAACACATTTTAGGGTTAGGTAACAAGTTTTTTAATTAGTACGTACTGTACATACATGTATTTACGCCAGATAACCAAATTTACTGGTGAATGATAAATAAGCAGCCTACGAGCACTAATCTGATTTACCTCACACATTTCTGTTATAAACTGGTGATGTGAGTCCTTATGTTGGCGCTATGCGCTATTCATTCTAATGTCATTAGAAGACATCTAGCCAAATGCGTCCCATTTCAAGCGCACTTCAAGACTGAAGCACGCTTTGAGCACCACACAGGCGTCCTACGAAGGACGCCTGTGTGGAAGTGATCGTGTCGTTTAATTACAACCGGTTTATGCATCCTGATGATATGACCAGACTTCAGATGGGCATGCTGGCAGTTCAAAATGGCCGCCGACAGCGAGCGGGCGTCTTCCTATTTCTTCCAGCAGGGCTCCATCACAATCAGAGGCACTAGTCACATCTGCTCCGCCCGCCATCGACTCACATATTGATTTGCACTCCTCTCCTCTTCCCCGGTAGCGCTTAATCTCTCTCGGCATTAGCCATTTATGCTCCGCCCCCCCCCCCCCCCCACCCATCACAGAAGTCCCTTCTTCTTTTCACTCAAAATACTTTTCAAAAGCCTGGAATGTGAAGTCGACCCAGCTCACTAACCTGTGCAGGAAGGGGGATTTGATTGTAGTCGGGAAGGGTATAGAGCAGCGTTCCCCAATCCTGGTTCTAGAGCCCTGCATGTTTTAGATGTTTAGATGACAGAGAGGAGATGTCTCAGCAAAACACCAGCGACTGTGCTGGACAGCTGGGTTAGCGGCCATTTTGCTTTATCGCAGCTCAGTTTTCACTGATGTTGCTTGGTCTTGCCACAACAGTACATGTGCATGGGGAATAGCATTAGGGCATAGACGCCATCATGACATGCTAGCTAAATGCTAGCATGCTAAATAACTGGGCTGACCAACAGTAATAATCGACACGTCAACTTTCTATTTTTGGTTTACATTTTTATTTGACAAGACAATGATCAGAAAAACATATACATTAATAATAACAAGTTTCCCAAAAAGCATATAAAATAAAACTATCAGCAGTGAATGATTTAAAACAATAAAAAAACCTAATTAGGAAAATACATAGAACAAGATGCTCTCCAGTGCACTCAGCATTGCGGTCACTGTGAAACACCCCCTCCCATTAATAATTAGTGTGTATTTCATCTATCTGTCTCGTCCTCAGCTCCTGGCCACAAAGAGGAAAATGTGAGAATTGCAAAATCTAAAAATAACAAAGAAGGCACATCCGGCTCAGCGTGTCGAAAAGCTATGATGTCAACTAATTAAAAATAAAGAAAAGAATAGGTGATGAATGAAAAGGAGAGGAAGGGAAAGAGAGAGAGAGAGAGAGAGAGAGAGAGAGAGAGAGAGAGAGAGAGAGAGAGAGAGAGAGAAGCAGGTATATAAAGAGGTGTGGCTTGATAAACAACTGCAAATGCGGAGTAAACAAAGGCCTGGAGAAGGATGTATATATCGTCTGAAAGAAGATGCAGGTGTGACTTTTAAACTAAAAGATTATTGGATATTTTAAATGTGGAGTCGGCAATCTTAAGCTATTAAACCTTTTTTGTTTTTCCTCGCGGTCTGTTAGCTGTCGTTGCCGTTGTGTGAGTGTGCGGAAGAGGAGCTTCTGAGGAAGCACACTATGGCAGTGAAGGGGTCAAGGGTCAAGTTGACACTACCTTTAAATCACTGCTCCCAATGAAAGATTGGTTTTCCTTTTTCCCTCGACCCATCAATAACAAGCATGCTAAACAACACAGTATAGTGTAGACTGTAGATCAACAAAGAACAGTATAAAGTGAATTAGAATTTTAAAAAAAATAATAATAAAAATAAAATAATAAAAATAAATCACATTTGACCAGTTTAGAGTTTGGCAGGGGTACAAAATACATATGTGATTGTCTGACACTGCACTATGTTAGCAAGTAGAATATCGTCAAGCCAGGCAGACATTACCTTTAATAGAAACAAACACCCCACGAGACCAAGCAGGCATGTCAAATAAATGCACAGCTAACTGTTCTAAAGTTAGTACTTGCTCTTAGAGATTTCACCTGATGCACAGCTAAACAAGATGTTGAATAATATTACGCAGTGGAGCCAAGTTGTTAGCGTCCATTTTGAAACGTGTCTCTCAGCACACATCCCGCTATATTTCCCAAAAGAAGCTTGTGGTAAAGTCTCAACATACTGCAGCTTCTCTACCTCTTTATTCAGTCCCCTCCAGGTAAAGGTAAAGTCAGCTATTCCAAGCTAAAAGCAAATTCAACAAATATCTCTTCGCATTTCGCTAGCTTAACGTTAAAAGAATGATCATATACTTCAACACAGCCCTGGCTCCGTAGATAGTAACATAAAGCGGTGCAGACCGCTCATATCAACAAAGCTTTAGCACTATGCTTTGCTTCACAATGCATTTCGACATGTGAGGCGGCGCCGCGATACGGTTTTGATTTGAGCTTGAAGTTAGCAAGAACAAGCAAGAACCACTGACCCTGCCTTTAACCCTCAGCAGTGAGGTGTGAGCTACAGCACATTGTCGCATGTTTTAACAAAGCTTATTAAATGCCACTCTCTAAAACTCCTGCACAATGCCAGCTACCAGTTTATTAGTAAAAATGATTGTCACACATCTGAAAGAAAAAAAAACTACTATTGCATAAACACTCAGCAAACTCAACAACAAAGAATGCGATGGCCGTGGTTTTTTCCAAATCAAAGTACTTTCTCGTTAGAACTAGGTGTGCTTGTCAAAAAATAGGCTGTTTCTCAATTCCAAGAACATCAGGTACGTACTTGTGTTCTTGAGAGGTACGTTCTTGCCAAGTGTCCTTCTGAGAATGGTCTTGCAAGAATGTGAGGACAGATCTAGATTGAGATGCATATTCTTGGCTATCGTTCTTGGCTATTGCGCAATACCCTTGGGCTCAGGGATAAGAACACTGGTACCGATATTATCAGTGCAAACCACTTTTGAATGCCGGCAAGGTATAATGGCTGTCCCAGTCTGTCAGCGGGACCTCATATTTACTAAATCGCTGTAGCAAATTTTAAACTAGACTCCATCTTGATAAATCGACCACAAATATAGTGACAACAACTACAATATACGCAAAAACGTTTAAAACAGCATTTCGTGACACAATAACAGTAGTATTTGAAAAAGTATAGCTGTTGTGTGTTTTCTAGACTGCCATTGCCCCTCTTGTTGATTCAAAATGCATTCTGGGATATCCCACGGACAAGTTCACGCACAAGTCATCGGCACCATCATCCGGCAAGATGCATCCTTGGTAAAAAACGTAAATCGAGAACATATCTGTTCTGGGCATTTTATCCGTTGTTGGCTAGATGCCAACTTGTGAATTGGAACAGGACTTGACTGTGAATGAAGTTTCACAAGTCCGCAAGAGCAGAAAAGAAGGCATATTGAGAAACAGCCTGAGTGTGAGTTTGCACTGTGCATCACCTCTCAGACATGCTGACCTGCTATCAGCCCGCTGTGGACCTGCCAGCGCTGTGAAAGCCAAATAGATGTGTTGAGCTCTTTGGCAAAACAAAGAACTCAAAGATCAAGCACACTGTGGTAGTGAGCGATTACGCTGCCATGACGACTATGCTGTTGATATCAGCATTAGACAAACATCGTACCCCACACTATGAGAGGCCTTGCGTTAGTGAGTGCAATGTGTTGCAATGGAGACAAACAGAACAGACCCACCCCACCCCCCATCCCAATACACATCCAAAGGGTTTTCTGCAGACGGACAGTCTTGGGAAAATGTTTTAACAAGCCACCGATCATGCCATGCAGTGTGATAACGACAACAAGAAAAATCCACATGGTTTCTGTTTTACATGGTCATTAAAACCTCAATGTACCCGTGAAAAATAAATTAGTAATATACATTTTTTTTCCCCCTCAGTTTTACATTGAGCAAAATGGGCAGCTCCTGCAGAGGCAAAAGACCTACACTTTATTTTTTTTCTCAAATGTGTACACATTTCACCAACAATATATTTTTCCTCAATATCAACATTATTTACAGTTTGTTGATCATTTGTACTCCGACATCCAGTAAAACGCACTATTTTGATACAGCAAAGCATGTTTTCTCATCGTTAGTTTTTTTTTCTTTTTCCTCCACTCAATTATTTTGTAAGGACACACAAAAAGCATAATTCATAACCCCCCTCCAAAAAATAATCCCCAATGCAAAACCTTCAGCATACATTAGCCCACTTTTATCGGCCAATAAAAATGGTAGTGGTCGCAATATATTTCCAATATAATGCTGAGTATTTTGCTTGCTTTACACAAAAGGAGTACATTGCGTGCTTTTTAACACATATATGGTTTCTTAAAAGAGAGGGACAAGTCACTAACGCTCTTCTGTAGGCTCACAAACGCACTTGGGTCTGTGCTATGTGTATTTATTATACCTTGTGTGTCTGTGTGTGTGTCTGTCTGTGTGTCATTGTAAACCACGATTCCACTTTGCACCTCGTCCACACTGACCCTTGCTATCTTCCGTAATCCAGATAAATCCCGCAGTCTTAAATGTTGGAACGTTGCCGGGTAACTGGGCTTGCAGAACTATTTCACTTCTTCCTGGTTAAGGCTAATGAACAGCCCAGTGCACGGCGACAGTTGCTACGGCCCGCGGGTAGAACACATCCCATGACAACCCCATAACCAAACAGGAATGTGTTGATATTGGACCACAGCCTCTGTCGCAGCAGTGGGGAAAAAACTCTTTTCCAACTTATTGTGGGAGCATGACAATTGTTGAAATATTTTCAAACGGCCGAGGTGATTAACTGAAGCTGCCCGGAGAGCAAGAATATACAAAATGGAGGACTTTCTGGGAACTAACTGTAGCTAGCTCAAACCAAATTAACTGCAGAAGTGAATGAACTTCAAAGATCTTTTTTTTTTCTTAATTTGCAAACAGATTGACACAGAAGCTTGAGGCTTTCCTGTGGATATAGAGTAAGAAAAGTGTACTCTAGTCCCTATTGAGATTGCTCTGTTCAGGTCAGTACCTAAGGTCCCGGTAAATTAAACAGATTCAATTATATTCTGTATTGTTTTCTTTAAATAGAAAGTTACAATAGATAAATGTTTTGCTTGTTTTACGGTTTCTCTCAGGGAAGTTTTGCATGATGAGAATTTGAGTTACAATTCTAGCTCACTTAAACGTTGCAAGATCTCTCAAAATCAACAAATAACATACTGTGATGTCAGCATGTGCATAAAATAAACTATAATAATAGCAGATAGTTAGAATTGTTTAGTTACTGCGTTAAGATATAGCGATTACAGGGATATTGCACACTATCACATTATCCCTTACGGGTACAGTATGGGATTATGTAATTGTCACAGACAGTGTGTTGGAATATTATCATCATAATACCACAAATAAGAGCAAATTGCAGAATTTCAGGATTTAAATTACTTAAAGAAACACGGGTGCTTTCAGCCAACAGGGGGTGCTCTCTTTCTTTCCAGCTGAAAATGTAGGTTGTCTAGAACTTACCCATAGACCACCCCCCTCCCATCCCCACCAATCCAATCCTCCCGTTGCCCCACCCCTTTGTCCTCCAGTTGCCATAGTTACACATACATAGCGGCAGACACAAAGCTCTCGCCGCGAGAAATGTTGGCCGCCGACGGCTCGTGATTGGATGCGTCGAAATCATTGCCGCGGTGACCGTTGCCGGAACGGTCCTTGAGCTCAGTGAAGTCGTCGCATTTACCCTCCCGGCCTGAAGGGGCGCCGCCGTTCAGAGCCCCGCCACACAGATTACTGCCTTCATCGTCCAGGTTCTGAGGGGGGAAGGGGTGGGTGGGGGGCAGGGTGGCGTAATTTGGTTAGTCGTCCGGCAAACAACCAACGTCCAAAACAATGACACACATACATTTGCAGACGTCATTAGCAAAGCCACCTATAGTAACATGGTGTCATCTGCTGCCACTAGCGCTGTTACCATACTGTAGCTACTATACATCTGTAACATACGTGATAATGAAAAGGTTATGGCTAAAGATATACAGGTTTAGTTAAGCAGACACAAGAAAAGGCTCGATATGGGCACAATACTGTGCTGAGGTCCTTATTTGACTAAATCAGTGTGTTCCCGAAGCCGGATTGTTTTTTTTTATATAGCCTATAATAAATTATTATGTCCTCAAACAATGACATTGTCCTTTATGAATAATGCAACATTTTCTTTTATTTCTTTCAGTGCATGGAGTTAAAGTGAGAAAAGTCTAGCCCCAAACCAAGTTATGATGAAAATAGCTAGCATTGGGATAACATGTATCCCAATAGAGGTGACGTTAAACGTGGAGCTTGGTGAGGGAGAATCTCAGGATAACAGACATCTATTAGTTGGTAAAATGTCTACAGTAAAAGCCATTTTCTTTTCCTTTTGCATACAACATAGGTCAACTTATGCAAACCATGTGTTGATTTCTATATTGGATTGACATTTACTTCAGTGCAATATTAATGTGTGGGTTGTTTCGGCTTATCTTATCTCACAAGTGGGAGTTTAGTCTGACGTGCTTATCATCCGTGTGCATGTGTGTGCATGTGTGTGTCCAAGATGAGGAAATACACGTTAAATGTATCAAGCTCTTAGAAATTATTTGGAAAGCTTTGAATCTTATAAGAGTCTAAACTCATGAGATTTGAATGAAACAAGTTGAATTAATTGATAATTAAAATTCCCTGTTTGGCCGACGTGGAAGTGGGATGGTAGAGTTGATCAAAGGTGATTGGTTACAATCCAGAAATGATGTCACACATCAAGGTACAACATCTGATTGGTGTGGTTCTCTCAGAGAAGACCATTAGAAGTTCACAAATAGTCCGTCAGGCAACATAAGTGGAAAATGTGTGAACGATAGGAGCCCTGAGGTAAAACTGAACCCTGGTGTGTGTGTGTGCATGCGTGTGTGTGTGTGTGTGTGCACGAGTAAGTGAGAGACGGAGAGAGTGAGTGATAGAGAGAGAGAGAGAGAGAGAGAGAGAGAGATGGTGAGTGACAAGAAATTAGATGCATGATGTAACCTGCCCTCTACATCCCATTAGTGTTATTATGTTTATATTTTATTCACAATATACACTATTTTATTTATTTATTTTATTTATTTATTCTAAATGTCTTTTTTTATTTATTTATTTTTTGCTAATTATTGTAGTATGATTGTTGTTATTACCAATATTATTATCACTGTTGTTACTGCTATGACTGTGTCGTGTCCTTTAAATGATAGACTGTTATTGTTGTTACTACCATTGGTGTTATTACCATTGGTGTTATTACCATTGGTGTTATTACTGTGGGACTACTTGTCCTATTGTCTGTATATTGTTGTTCATATTGAGGGCTAC
>JAODLL010083337.1:0-14457 GCA_026546735.1 Forbesichthys agassizii | reverse complement strand
CTCCTTTCGACGCAAAGGAGCAGCGGCTCTACTCTGAGTTCCTCACGGATAGCTGAGCTTCTCACCCTATCTCTAAGAGAGACACCAGCCACCCTTCTGAGAAAACCCATTTCGGCCGCTTGTACCCGTATCAATATCAGGATTTGAAATAAACTATTTTGTGATATGTATCGGGATATGAAATAATCGATATTGGGATATAAATTAAACTATTTTGTGATATGTATCGATATCGGGATATTAAATAATCGAAATCGGGATATAAAATGAACTATTTCATGATATGTATCGATATCGGGATATAAAATAAACTATTTCGTGATATGTATCGATATTGGGAAATAAAATAATCGATATCGGGATATAAAATAATCTATATCGTGATATAAAATGTTGGTCATTTCGCACAGCACCTACTGTAGAGAGACGACGTCCGTATGGCAGAACATTTGGGAGGGTGTGTGGTATGTGTCGCCATCCAACACCCTCCCAAGCAGACAGCAAGCACGGCCCGCCAAACAGAGAAGCGGTCAACCCAAAGACCACAGCGAGCAAATGGAGTGATGACATCACTGTTTCTGCACCACATTTTCAGGGCATTGCACACGAGCTGCATATGTCTGCGCACACAATGGAAAACAGACAGGGCAAAACTCTATTCAGTGCAACGTTGCAGTGGAACTACCACTGACCTTCAGTGGTTTTGTGCAGATGCCAGTGTAGCGCAGGCCAACTTAAACAATGTGACTTTTCCAAAGTATTGTACAAAGCAGGTTTACAGCCTCTCATATAATTTATGTTGCTCTAGTGAGATTCCCCTTACACTTCCCCATGTCGACATCTCTTTAACATGGCGTCTCAACTAACTACTTGTATTTCTTTTAATCATAAAGGGTAAAACCGATTTAACAACGATCTTTTCACTATATATGTTTGGCCACTGGATAGATTAAGTCAGAGTGCAACAATGTTAAACGAAATGAGATAATCATTAAGTTTGTAATTTTAATGTTAAATACATTTGACATAAACATAACTATTGTTGTTGTGGGCTGTTTATTAGGTTAGACTTTAAAGGTCAGAGATTGTAAACTACTATATAATTTTGTCAAATTCAGCAAATGTCTCTTCACGGTAGCTGCCTGTTCTGTGAAAAAAATGGTTCTGTAAATCGAACACAAACAAAACGGTCATCCGCACATCCGCACATCTCAGCACTATCTAGACTTGGCAATGCACGTCCAATTTGGGGGGGGGGGGGGTGCATCCCTATAAAAGAGGCATTTTTGCTTTCATGAGTTAAAATATCAACAATCTTTCTCTAAGGTTTTTTAGGCTAATTGGCCATTACAAAAAAGTAGGGGCTCTAATTTCAAAAGTATGATGCACTAATCATAAGACAGTCCTAACATTATTTAAACACACACAGACTTTGCCAGAAACCTACCAGCAGCCAGCCTCTATATACTTTCAGGGGAATTTGGTTATATGCAGCATCTGTGTCAGTATTGATGAGGTTTTGGGGGTCCTCTCCTCTGTCCTCTTAAAGTGCTGGAAAAATAGAACTTCAACTGCACATGGTAACATTCAGCAAAGAAACTAAGCAGGTCTACCAGAGGGTTGAAAAGCTACCATCATATTTCCCAATGTTGGATAGATGCATATTATACAAAGGCCTATATTTAGGCCTAAATCTAGGCTAATTACTATTCTGTTGGCTTTTGCCATGCAGCTATCATCCAACCTTATTAAAACAATGTAATGTATAGGCCTAATTTCGTTATTTTATAAATTTGCAGACCTGCGGTATATTGCTCAGTAGTCTATTAATAAGTCTAAGCACCGTCCAGTCAAGATACTTCTACTTCTACAATCCACACACACACACCACAAAATCCAGCCTTGCGAGAAAAAAAAAAATCTTGAGTTGAGAGGGGCCGGTCCCCGCGCCCCTCAAGATGCCGCCGCCCCAGAATAGACACGCTCAGCAGATCCTCGGCACAGTGTACGTTCAGAGCAGCGTCAGGGAATGAGCGCAGCTGGGGGACCAGACGGCAACGCGACGACGCATTTCACAGGTAAAAGTGGCGCCGAGACGAACGATGCACCGTGTTTAATCCAGCGCCAACTGCGTTCTGTCGTGCGTCTACGTTTCATTTTTTCTTTTAAATCTTCGTCGTGTATCGACATTTGAGGAGGCGGCGGCAGGGGTTCATATGAAGTAAACAGGCGGAGAGAGTCGCATCTGCTTTGCCTTCAACATTATAGCGGTCCCTCAACTTGCAGCCAGCAGTCTGGGCTCTCCTGTCTGGCGCCTTTGACGGATTATGAAGGAAGATTTAGGACACCAGCGCGCAGTGACACTTTTAGAACACAGCACGCAGCGGCGGGGAGGGGGGTAAATAAACATAATTTTCAACTTGAAGCAGGGCGGTCTGACGGCCACTATTTTGTTGGCTTGCTCGTATCAGCTGAAGGTTAAAAGCTTCTTGATGGAGCTAGCTAGGCTAGCATGCCACAGTAGCTACCTGCAACAGAGCCAGTCAGGCGCAGAATCGAATTAGGAGCGCGCCCCCGGGTCATCTTTCGCGTCTTCCAGCGAGGCCAACATCTAGTAGCCAAACCTGTCAGTCTATTAGCCCAACGACAAGATCCAAGTCTAAAAATACTTGACACTGCGTGCAAGGGCGAATGCTTTCGAAGAACAAATGGCACGGGGAGACACTGAGGTACAAATAGCACCTGACAAATGGTATGCCAAGTTTAGGCGTCTTGCTTTCGTGTTTGCATGTTGTCACCTTATTGTCACCTGCAGCGTCTGACTTTGCATGAGGATGAAGACGATGATGCTATGTTGCTTGACTTCTTGTCTCCTTCCCCCAATCCTTAAAAAAAATAATTTGCTTTGACGAATACATTCGTTTTGACTTGCTGCAGTTGCTAATATAGTGCACATGGCACATACAAGTAATGTTAGAATTTTAAAAATGCATAATAAATGCTACCATGGTAAAGCGATACCTTTAGATGCTTTTGAAATAGTCGTACAGTTTATATCCTCTGGGTAACGGTTTTCATGCGTGCTTCGGACAAGAAGGTCTCTTCTCAGTTTTGCCTTGTCAATCAAGGACCCCTAGAGGGCAGATGATCTAACCCACGGCATGCATGGTTTTACCTGGACTAATGACATTCAGATTTGTCCTAGTGCTAAATGCACATAAGGGCTTGCATAATGCATACCGTTTATTTTCTTCGTGCTAAGACTATACGCTTGTACAAGCCAATGTTGCCTTCAGTCTCTATTCATCTCGTGTTAAAATGTTTATTGATTTAATCTATTCATGAACCAATAAACCTTTCTGTCTTGTGTCTTAGGCACATGCCTAAGATAGACAGAGTAACAGGCACCACTCAAATATTAAAACAATTTCAAAGTTTATTTGTGAAATGCACAGTAGAGCTCTACACTACACACATGGTTAAGATAATGTGAGATTACAGTTTCATCTACTACATCTACTAGGAAATAGAGGGTGGAGAATTTAGACCTGTGTGTGTGTGTGTGTGTGTGTGGGTGTGTGTGTGTGTGTGTGTGTGTGTGTGTGTGTGTGTGTAACATGTAGTGTGTCTGTGACACATCTGTGAGACATCCATGGTGTGTGTGAACGTGAAGCCCAATTTGATGCCCTGAGAGTGTGAGTGTGAGTGTGTGTGTGTGTGTGTGTGTGTGTGGGGGGGGGGGGGTTGCAGTGAGATGAAGGGTGTATTAAGGGGGGAAGTGGGTCATTCATTATTTCCAGCAGTGGAGGAAAGAGATGGTCAGCATACTAGAGGTGTAAAGAGTCCTACCAGTTGATCCATCAGGAAGTGTTAGGAGAGCCAGCAAAGAGAGAGATCCAGGGATAACGCTTTCTGTTTCCAGTCAGGTCACAGCAAGACCTTCATTGCTTTAGCTGTCTACTTCTATCTTCTATACCTATAAGAGCCGTTTCTCCTTATCTTAATGTGCTAATTTCCATCACATCCAACTAACTTGAACTTCAGTGTGTATGTAAGTATACTTTGCATTCAGCTACCGAAGCCATTGCTCTGCATTCTGACACCAGCGGGAATAATATGTAAATGGATCCGCTGTAGATGCTCTTAGAGCTTTGAGTGTTTGAACAGTCTCCCAAAAACATGCTCTGTTTTAAACTCTTTATATCTCTCTCTCTCCTCCCTTCTCCTTCAGTCTCTATCTATCTCTCTATCTTTCTCTCTCTATCTCTCTGCATCTGTGTGCATCTATGTGTGTGTGTGTGGGTGTGTGCGTGTGTGTGTATGCAGCATTAGAGATAGGCCAAGTGCATCAAGGAAATTAGCTTTGTGCCGTAAGGCGGGCTCATCGGAAGCCTTCAGACATCCTCCGATGTTTGCCTAACTACAGGGATCCCCTCTGAGATCCATCATGGCGTCACATGTGACGCGAGAGAAGAGGTGACGTAGGCAGAAGAGAGTGGTGGATTATTAAGGCAGCCGGAAATGTGTGAAAACCTCCGACATCTGCCAGTGTTAAGTGCAAGTATGTTTTGAAGCATGAATCAGAACATGCGTTTGTTGTTATATCTTGGCTGGATGCTGGGCCATATGTTAGGCAGATGGTCGATCTGTCTGCTTTGTGTCAAATTTTGTTTGCCTGTTTTATGCCAGTGCGACGATTACGCCCTTGAGAGGACCCTGGTGGTTCAAGATTAGGGGACAGATTCTACTCACTGTCACTGTTTTTATGGCAGATTTTCACATGAAACACATCATCCATCTCGACATCCAGGCTTAAGAGTACATTATTCCTGTTGTACAGAAGTAGGCCGCTTGCTTGTCCAGTCAGCTGTCTGTCAGGGATTCCTTACTATTCGGAAGGATTCAACAATGTTATCTATTTAACGGCACAATTTTTTGTTCGCTAGAATGTTTATGTTGCACGTGGATCATATTGTCATCCAAGCCTCTGTTTGCATGGTATCTTGTTTTTTATTTTTGCATTGTTGAGCCAGTGGCATGGGGCCGACTGATTAGCACAAAGCCAGGGCATGCTAGCCCTTTGATCACAGTGCTTTCTGCTTGGAAAACATGCCTTGTCATATTCAGTGAGCGCAAGACTTTGACGGACACTAATTACCATAAAACTAGTTGGCCAGGCGCAGAAAAAACAATGTGTTGTGGAACAGCCTAATGCCCAGTATACTGCCACTCTCTGATAGTGGCTCAGTGGTTTATTTAAGATATAATTGTGCATTTTCCGAGATGTCTTTTTTGTCTCACAATGCAATATGTTATTAGTTTGTTGTTTGCATTGGTCATTTTGTAATTTTTTCCC
This sequence comes from Forbesichthys agassizii, assembly GCA_026546735.1. Lineage (NCBI taxonomy): Eukaryota > Metazoa > Chordata > Actinopteri > Percopsiformes > Amblyopsidae > Forbesichthys > Forbesichthys agassizii. The sequence continues at coordinate 9,101 of JAODLL010083337.1, read as the reverse complement.
GTCCTTTGCTGAAACTCAGCTGAGTGAAACCCACTGAACAATCAGTTCATTGTTATAATTATTATAATATAGTGTGTCTTCCATGTCCAACCCTTCCTTTTTAAAAGCTATTATGCTGTTTTTCTGGGCAGGGCCATTGTTATTTAAATGTTCTTGGAATGAAAGATTGATATTGCGATAATCTTAAAAGACCTTTTAATTATTTGGCTGGACGAGCTTTTGACAGTTTGCAGTGAATTAAAAACTGTCCCTAATGTTGTAGTCTGTGATGTGTTGCTCCATGGTGGAATAACTCAACATACCCTGTCCTATTCCTGCCTTTGATTCTTCTGCCAGTTGAGTCTCACTGTAATGCGTTTTGGGCTGAAGCACTGAGGCGGGAATAGCCTAGCAGCCCACATGCTATTGTCTGAACCGCCATTCACAAAGGGAAAGCAATTGTTGCTATGGGAGATGCTCTGTGAAATAGTGCACAGTGTTTTGGATAGAACTTTCCATATGAGCTAATTGATCCACAATGCAAGGCCATGCCGGTCTCTCTACAAGGAGAGGGTGTGGAGGTTACACATTGCCTCTGTTTTCTAATAGACAGTAGATACATTTTCACAATGATTTAGGCTAATAACCATTGTAGTTATCAATGTTTGAATATACTGTATAAATGATAAGACAGAAATCTTTTCCCAAGTTTGTCTTTTACAATATTACAACTCCAAGATTGTAATGCTGAAACCACATTTGTTAGTGAATGCCTAGTCATATATTTCAAGTTTTATGGGTAAATATGGGTTTTTAGGTGAAATACCCCTGTGGCCTAACTAAGTTACAGTTACAACATGCCTACGGCTCTGTTGCTTGAGAGAAACAGGGCGTGCAGTTAAGCAGATTGGAAACATTTTGTGACACTCCCCTCTCTGCCGTCCGTCCTGCAGAACATGTCCGTAACTTCCCCAGGATAAGAGACAGACGGAGAACGTGACATCGCGCAGATAAACAGTCCGGTCACTGAACGCGATGTCCTGTCATCCCTGAGAAAGCCACATGTGCACACAATTCAAACAGTCGCAGGCTACGCTCCAGCCAAGCGCACGCCCACCAGAGTCGGCAGTCAGCGGTAGATGGAAGCCAGGAAGTCTGGCTGTTATGTCATGCATGCATAGGTGGGGCCTATCTGGAATGCATTAGGGTGGTGGGCGCCTAATCGTCGTTTTGTTTCCAGCTGTTGTCATATAGGTTATTTAGAGATTTGTTTGTGGTCATGTAAGGTTTAACATGCCTGACCAACTCCTCGTCTAGTCGTCAGTCCTAGCTTGGCCTTCTGTGCAGAATTGTCCAGTAGGATATATGCATGCGTGCCAATCTTGTGGCGCTTGTTGTAGGATGGGGCACACCGATTGGACGATAAATAGGACTATATATTGTTTTATGTTGCATGGTGTGTGTGTGTGCGTGTGTGTGTGTGTGTGTGTGTGTGTGTGTGTGTGTTATGTTTTTTCTCAATTTATTTGTGAAAGGGACCATGTACAAAATACATCAAACTCAAAAGAGAGGAAAGATGTTTGTTACCAGATTTAGCTTAAAGCCAATTTCCACCTGAAGTCCCTAAACAAGTTGACATAAGTGTTTCTGCGCCACACATTAGCATTGCTGTGACAGTAGTCCACAAACCAGAAATCGCAATATATTGCCTTGCTTACAGTATCGCAATATATTGCATTGTGGCTTCTGTATCGTGATATGTGTGATATGAGCCCGACCGATATTATCGGTTGACCGATATTATCGGCCACAATTTTATTTTTTTACCGATATATTTGTATTGCCAATATTTTCACAGATATGAGACCTACGGCCAGTATGTTGGAAAGAGTATGTGATATATTTTCTATTAACCTGTATGTGTTTGTAATTCATAATTTGCCCACAAGAGGCAAATTGACCGACGAGCCTCCAGATGAAGAAACCAGATCTTGGCTCCGTTCTTATTCCATGCTATATTCACACGGATTAACAGCAGAGGCAAAGAGAATGAATAAAACAACATAGGGGGAAGACTTAATATAGAGGCCGCACAAGTATACTAAATCATGTACTGGCTTTTAGTTATGTTAGAAACCATATGCAGGCCGTTGCAAACCTATTATGACTCCTTCCTGATGTTAGTTAGCTTTAGGCTAAGGATCTCAAGGCTAACGGGACAACAACAAAACTCTGACAACAATTTGCAATACCTGCCATTGCTATTTATTAAAGATTGCAGTTTGCTGGTCTGTACCGTAGCTGTGCCTTCCCTGTGTTCTGCTGTTCGTTTACCACGTCACAGCTATTATGGGTCAGTATGTCTAGCCACGGGGTCTAAAAGTATGTCTAAAAAAGCATTGCATTTAATATTCTCAAAATAAGGCCTTAAAAGTATTGTGTTTCCGTTAACGTTTGGAGGAACTGCAGATTTTGGCTCTCCCGCATTGTCTTCATTTCCCGAAATCGGAAGTTCCCGCTTGGTCCAGATAAACCCGGTCCCATTCCAGCTTGGTCTTCTCCAAGGCCTCTTCCCTCCCCTCGCCATGTCCCTCCACGACGTGCCCTCACCTCATTTGGCCCACCAATAGGGAGCTGACACCGACCAGTCAGGCCGTCCAGAGACCGTCAGACCCCTGCAACCTCCAGTGAGGACACACACACTTACACACAGATACTCTCACGCACGCACACACACTAGCGCACGCAGGCATGCACGCACGCGGCCCAAGGCGCTCGTATCGGTTTTTAATAAAACAAGCGGTGGCCTTGCCAGAGGTTTAGTCGCCCACAAAAGAGACACTCTCCCATCTCTCATTGCGTCATAAATGTCAGTGAGACTACAGTGAGTGATTAGCGCTGCTGAAACTGCGGAGGCTAGTTTGAGGGCACTCTGTGGGGAAATGTCAGCATCGACTCTCATGTGGTTCCGATTTATTTTTAGCTTACCGAGCAGCATATGTTATTCATAAACATTATACCATTAATTTCTGCTTTCCGAATCATTAAAATACAGCAGATCTGCACTTTTGCTTTTTAATTTCCAGATTCTCAAGCTGCCGGGGAGTCTTTCTCACACAAATAGGCATTGTAGTGGAATACAATGTTGTGTTATGGGGTATGAAAGCCGGCCATTGTTGCTCGCTGTCAGTTGAATGCAAGGTTTTATTTGATATAAAATGGGTTATTCGGTTGCGTAAGAGATTTGGTAGTATGAGCTTGTCATGGGAAAGAGTGCGAGGTGGCAGAGAATGACCATAAGGGCAGGTCAGCCAACAGGCAAAAGCCTCATTTTGCAGTGAAAAGAGATCTCCAACCCATGTAGACTGCAACCACATGCTCCAGATTTAAGACTTAAAACAGATTAGGCAACACATAGTTGTTAGAATAATACATAGCAGTTGAAAAGGGAACCCATGAGTGTTTGCCTGGCTTGGTGGATTAGACCTAATCGTCAGGAAGGAAAGGGTGTGAACGGGTCCAGGTTCTGATGTAGAAGTCTGATACTGTATGTGGTGTTTTTTGAACCCTCTGTTGCTGTTTAGGGCTGTCCCGAATACCATTATAGAGGTTTCAAATACTTGATGGTATTTCCGAACGAGTATTGGAATACTCTCTCAAAAACACAATTAAAAACACTCAACTATAATTAAGAAGTATAACAGAAGTAATTTTTGGTTCTTAGCTGTAATGAGCACACGTGTAAACATGCGCTCAAAATGGACACTTTGACTGACAATTGAGCCAGTCAGAGCTGTCAAATAGCATATACCTCCTGTATTAGCTAATAGCCAATTGCAATCAATTGTGTTGATGACACAGTGTAGGGCAGGCAATTACATGTCAACATGTGGGTTTATATGGAGACAGTAGGGATTAATGGGAAAACATGCCTGCATAATGTGAAAAAGCGAATACTCGAATCCCAATATTTAAATCGAATACATACTCAATGATTGAATACCCGAATAATCAAATAGTTAGGGCCAGCCCTACTGCTGTTGCAGACATTGAATAGGTACCCAGATACCCAGACTACTGTATCTGTACATATGGTTATCTTGAAGTTATATGAAATTTGGAAAGTAACAAATGTCCACTGGCATTTGGCACAATCATGAATAAACAAAGTAACCTGTCTATTGCCTAACAACTGTTGTGAATGCAAGCTTAGTAAAATATAGGTCACTCTTTGTTTTGTTGTTTTTTAGGACGTAGGTACATGCATCATCAGTGGACTAATGAAAAAAGGAAATATTTCCAGACAGCATTGTTCTCAATAAACACACTAAACTATCAAACTAAAACTAGCATGCCCTTGTGGGATTATTCTATACACAAATGGAAAGAGGTAAACCCAAGGAAAAGTAATAACTGGATAAGCGCCAAGTGTCTATCCCCCAAAACTAACAGGTTTAAGGTTTGAAATGAAACAGATAATCTTATTAGAGGGCCAGGCATACAAAGAGTGCAGCATTTCACGGTCTTCTATCCCATTAATCACCTAGTAGGCTATCTCAGTGCACAGGTGGAGCGCAGAGAAAGGGAACATTGGAGAAGTTGGGAGGAGAGAGATAGGAGCAGAAGAAGTAGAGATGGTGATGGTGATGTCACCCTGGTCCTTCTCTGGAAAAGATTCAACTGATAGTGATTGAACAAGTTTGTAATTGCCTATACCTTATTGCTTAGGTCTTTTTTTTATTAAATTGTTTTTTTTTGGACCGCTGTGCAACCGAGCACAACTTGACTTCACTGGTTAAAAGTCACCGCGTGATTGGCTTTTAAATAGTCTAACAGCATTTGTCAATGGCACAAACTCTCATTGAATGTAATTTCGTATTAAGGGCAGCTAGGCTATTGGCAGTCATTTTTAATACTGAGCACTGAGTGAGTGGATTGCTGTAGCAGCCCACTGTAGGAGCATTATATCATCCACGGGGCCCGATCTCGCCTTTAGGCGGACGGTCATCAATTAAATTGGCCTAGTTCATCCATTCTTAAACGTAAGGTATCTCTTAGAGAATAACTGAAACAGTTGTAGATCATGCTAATTAATAGGTCTCTATGGAGATTTGTCTTCATTTTTGTTAGGATAAATCTCTCCAGATGATTGCTTTTTCTTCCAGCTTCAATTTATCATTTAAACTTCAACTTACCTTTTGTTTTTAAGAAAGTGTAAGTGGTGTAGACATTCTGAAAATGTTGATTCCTGTTTCTGGCATACTGTTTTGAACTCTTAAAGATATAGTCAGCTATTGTAAGATAATTGAAAGCTTTTTCAAATTCACCAAATATCTCCTCACATTTAGCCAGCATACCCAGTGCGTGCTGACACATAAAACATAAACAAAGTAAGTAAACACCGCTCACAACGACAATGCCCTTGGCTTCGCAATGTATTTCAATATGGGCAGGGCAAGTTTGTTTTGATTTAAGTTCAACGTGTTCTCGAGAATGACTGACTAACCCGGCTTTTAACAGTAATACTTTCTTATCAGTCTTAGATTTTAAGTTGCCACAAATTCAGCCCACATTTCAAACAGAATTTGAAATTGTATCATCGCCACCCTCTCCACTTCAACCTACAGTAGTTCCTGAGATTCAGTTTTGGAGAGACAGAAACAGTTTACTGTTGAGGGGGGGGGGGGGTGATATATACAGTATATATATGTAGAAGGATAGGAGAGAGAGAGAGAGAGAGAGAGAGAGAGAGAGAGAGAGAGAGAGAGAGAGAGAGAGAGAGAGAGAATGAACAGCCGAGACAAGGGAGTGCGGAATCTTTTTTCCGGCAGACGGTGTAGTCCCTAATCCCCTCTCTGACGCCAAGCTCTTCGCACAGCTTGGCTGCTAACAGGCACCTTTCAGCAACAGACTACAGTTAGGAGGTCTTCAGGGATTCCCCTTACAAACGGTGACATTTTGTGCGTCCACACGCGCCTGTCTGTCCGTCTCAAAACTCCCATCCGTCAACAATGTGCTAACTGCGGGTCAGTTGGACCAGAGGATAGTTTACCTCCGTCTCCTCCGGAGCGCCGGATACGATAACGGCGGCTTCGTGAGTGAGTGAGTGAGACAGGGAGAGGGTTGTTGCTAGGACGACTAGAGGAAGGAGGGAAGGACTGGTTGACGGGATAGGCGGTCGATCTTGTTTTGACACCAAGGCTTAGAATTAAATGGATGCGTGGTGTGTGTGTGTGTGTGTGTGGGGGGAGGTCTGCCCTTTCCTAAGTCTAACCGCCCATTTCAGACAAGACCCTTGACAAAGACATGGAAGGGGCTTGCTAATGGTTTTAACGTGGCCCTATTTTCCATTCTCTTCCATCTTGCCCCCACCCACCCTCTCTGTTTCCAGTGATGGCCTGAGCTACCCAGCTGTGTCAGGGAGCCCACTGCCTGCTGCAACCAGGGGAGGAGCCTTGTCGCACAGCCTTCCCAGCACGGCGGCAGCGCGACACTGACCGAGCGAGCCACCCGCGTGGGTTGGTTGGAGGATGATATGGAGGAGGGGGGGTAAAACCCAGCCAGTGTGAGCCAATGCGACCATGTACAGCGTGGAGGACCTGCTCATCTCCCACGGATACAAGCTGCCCCAGCACGCCTCCGCAACCGCGCCCTCGTCCCGACAGACGCCCTCGCCCTTGCCCCCATCCTACGGCAAGCGCCGCGATGTCCCGGAGCACAGGGAGCTGAATGGGTACAAGAGGGAGGCGGGTTCCGGTGGAAACGGCGGCGGCAGGCAACCCGAAGCCACGAGGGCCGACTGCCACTGCACCGACAACAACAACGAGGACAACGACAATGTCAGGGGCAGGTGCCAGTCCAGACAAGACGGGAACGGCCCCTTGGCCCCCCCTGGGTGCCTGGCACCAGAGAGTGGGTGAGAGGCTGTTAGCGTTACGCCCCTTGTTTGTTTGTTTGTTGACGTGCATGTGGAGTTTACAGCAGTGGTTATTAATGCCCGTAGAGGTACAGTAAGCGATTATTAGATAACACACTTTTTTTATTAAGTCAAATTCACCAAATATCTTCTCGGAAGCGTTCCGTGCTCTGTGCGTGCTGAAAAGATAATCTCGTGTTTCTACCTTGCACACAACAACAATGCCCCCAGGCTTGGCAATGTGTTTCCAATGTGCGGCGGGGGGCGGAGCATCTGAGGGAGCACCCTATGGCGTTGAAGGGAGGGGTGTTTCTGATTGGATCCAGTTCAAACATCAACAAGCTTTCTCCAGCATGAATGACTATGACTTGTTCACCAACGTTTTTACACCTGTGACCCCGAAACATCAGTATCTTACAGTATGTGGTCAGTCACCAGCAGTGGACCAGACTTCTAATAGCACGCAGGATACATTAGTTTATAATATACTGTAATTTCAACAATTATATATAACCCTTGCTATTATCTCAAACCCACCCCCCCTCCCCACCCCGTCCCCCCTGAAGCATCTCACGACCCGATTGAGAACCACTTCTTTAAAACATAAAACAAACTTAAGAGTCTCTTAGAGAGAATTTGGAAGAACAATTATTTGATCAATTATTATTTATTTTAAGTTTCTAGGACTAGCGAGGGAAATGTCTAAAGGTTTTTTACATTTTTATTTGTATTTTGTTTGCACCGCTCGATCTCACTTCTTCATCCTTCCCTTCCGGTGCCTTCCCATTTGATCCAACCCCCTCCCACCTCCTCAAAAACAGTCTAGGGCTGGGGAGGACAGATATGGGTGAGTTCTCATCTGCCACATGGGTCCTTAGGAGTTGTAAACAAAGCTGCAGTTAGGCTGCCTGAGACAAGTGCACGCACGCACACACACACACACACACACAAACACACACAGAGTCACATTCAAGCATGTCTATCTTGCCAGGGGATCTTGCCCCCCCCCCCTACTTAGACTATCAATATTCCTATTGCTCCCCACTGTATCGCAGGCATTACACCGCATTATATAATGCATTGCCCCTATTAATAATATAGGTCTTCATATAGGCGTTTTTAAAATATGTATACGGACGGTTGTGCTATATTTAGCTCAGTCAGGAGTTATGCAATTGAACCCCCCCCCCCCCTTTCCTCGAGGAAAACTAACTCTAAAACGTGCAGGTTGTGCAGAAATGGCCTAGCTGCAGCCATTCTGCTATCATGCTTGTCTCGAAGGCATGTTTGGTTTGCCCATTCGCACCTGCTTTGAGGGCCGGTGTGCGGCAGTTGACTGAAGCCAGTGCCGAAAACAGTCATATGACCTTGAATGATGTCACAGAGTGGCATTGAGTGATTTTCATCCCTTTTTTTCTTCATGTTTGTTGGACTGTTTAAGCTGCGCTTTGCGCCCGCATTCCCGACAGCACTTCAGGCTGCAGCAGCATTCTGTCGGCAATGTTGGAATTGCGAAGACATACGCTCTGCCATTTGTGTTGGTGTGTTTGTTGATCCTTCTAACCCAGCCCCCCCCCCCCCCTCTGAATCTGCTCTGCCTGGCAGCTTTTACTTTAGATAAGGAATGGATGTATTTTGGCCTCCCCATTAGGCAGTGCTACTTAGACCCAATTAGACTAATGGCGGTAACTCGTCTTGCGAACGTAGCAGTTTGGCACAGCTGACTTCACCCCTTCGCCCACCCAGCCAACGTCTCTGCCCAACGAACGAGAATCATCAATGGAATGTCAAGGATGCTCCGCAGCCTCCGCTAACCGTATGGGCGTACGCCACTCCCTGTTTGCGTTTGTCAGTCAGCCATTCAGCCGCAGTCACAGACTGCTGAGTCGGAAGGCGGTGGCCGATTCGATCGCGGGAGTCATCATGGAGTCCCTAGGGTTGCAGCAGACCTTCCTGGGCTCTCCCAGATAACCATTATTCCTTTTCCTTCAACCAGGAGGAATTAGAGCAGATGCATAAGGAGAATATCTTCCTCTGTAATGTTAATTTGTCTTGAAGGGCACCCAGCCACATTGTGTCACTGTGTATAGTGTTGGTTACAACCCCAGAGACCATCACAGCTCCAGTGTGCATACCAGCGTCAATGATTGCATGTCTCCATCTAGTGGTAGCTAGAGGCAGTTCAGTTCACGCTATTAGTGAACAG
>JAODLL010083336.1:0-14457 GCA_026546735.1 Forbesichthys agassizii | reverse complement strand
ACACACACACACACACACACACACACACACACACACACACACACACACACACACACACACACACACACACACACCCTGTCGACTTCCTATGCAGCCTCATATGTTAGGACAGGCTATGAACTTTAATAAGAGGGATAAGCCTGCTCTTAAGGAAATCATCCTGTCTGAGGTCCCACTCTTAAGCAGCCATTGGAACATTAAAGAACAGACTTGACCAGAAGGTGGCAGCACTGGATTATTATACTCCTTCATAACATGCCATGACTCCTTTCCTGTTTGTACATGTACTGCAGTAATCTACAGTTCACAGTATTACAGACTAAACCCTACCAGCGGCTATAACAAATGCAGATTACTGTTGTTGACAGTAGCTCTACACTGGTTTTGCAATCCTTAAAAGCAAATGCCCACATAAACAACCCAGTGTTTAGTGTGCATTTAACCCACATGATGACAAAGACCAGGTAAAATCTGAACAGCAGAATTGGAAACCCGTGTTACGGTAGGTTATTTATCTTAATGCTAGAAACAGTGCTGGTGGTTTCTAGTGCTGACTGGCATTAAACATGCTGTGGTTGATGTTTCACTCCGCCCCAGTTCACATTAAAAACTAGTAATAACTGGTAAACTTTCAATTCCCATTTTACTGAATACATTAGTATCAGGGTAATAACAACATGCAAAACAAGTACAAACAAGAAATATTTCAAGCGAGGCTTCTTAGCCAGTCGGATTAGTTTCTACAAATTGTGGCACAATGCAAAGCAACACTTCCTGTTCAGGGTCGCCTTAAACCTGTCCCTTGATGTAGCAGTAGTAGAGTAATATGTGAAAAGGTTTTCCAAAACCCCTCCAGAGATACTAAAAAGCAAACTAAATCAATCCCCATTACATTGCACGCATATTATGCCACAGTGTAATGGTCTGGGTCAACCCTACAGAATCTCTGTGGCCAGCGACGGACCCACAGAGCTGAGATAGCGATTTACTTTTTGCGAGTACATAGTGTACACAATCTGTAAGGTAAGTGTGAGGGGGTTTTCATGACAACGGTCAGATAAAACCTGTTCTCCTGTCTCTCATGAGGCCAACGTTGGAAATGAAATATCAACAGGTGTGTTGCAAGCACAGCTGCAGTCCAAACACACACAATTTACCATAGCCTCCCCAGAGTAGTGTGTACTGGAATGTACATTAAAAAAATAGAGAAGAATCTTGAATGTCAAGTCTATAACGTTTGTGAACACTGTTGATGAAGAAGGTGATGCAATTACAATGCACTGCACACTTATGGTCAATTTTATATTGATAATACCGCATTTCTGAAGCCATGGCAGGAATGTGTGTTCTAACAGCTGCTACAGTGGAGCAAATAATCGAATGACAACGGTGCTGAAGGTTATCGCTGTATACAAAGGTTTATGCTGTGCCTTGCGGTTAGGCACTCTCTGACCTCGAAACGCAACAATTTGACTAAGTTTTCCGTGAGCAGAGGTCGACAACATGGTCACATCGGTAACTGACATCCAGAGTGCTCTCACCCACTGGTCTGGTATATTCAGTCTTTCCGGGGAGTTTGCAGACAGGGCCAGATAGGCACTAGTTCTGTTTAAAAGGGACAGAGTCTCCCTGATTGTGATACATAGGTCTGCTGTATAATGGTGCCGTGAATTTCAGCATTTGGGAAAAGCATGGCACTATTACAACTATTACTTTATGCAGCCTGAGCAGTGAAAGGCCAATTAGGCTACTGGAACAGGTTTATTAGAAGTAAGCAGGGAGTGTCATTACATACATGCAACCTAACCTGATATTCTGGGTTGTTTATGATTCCTGTTTCACTTGCGTTCGTCATTAATAAGCTTTTGGAATGCCATTTAAAAAGTCACAAAAAAAACCACACAATGCAGCACACTGAAACAAAACAAACTCTCTGGATAAAATAAAATAAAATCCATCAGCCAATGAATGTACCATACTGCAGTAATTTACTTAAACTGTACATTATAAACTTCTAACCCGTACATTATAAATATCTAACCTGTACATTATATAACCAAGTCTATCCAGCCCTGCTTCCACACTCCACTTCACCTAACCACAGCTTTTCCTCAGAAAAAGTAAGTAAATATTAACACGTTAAACAGCCATGCTGTCACCATTACCCCCATTTACCCCATTTGTTTGAATGAAACAACGCTTCTGAAACTGAGCTACTGTAGGATCAGAAATCCCTATTATGCTTTGTAATTCAAATGTGCTCTGTTCACATTCTTATTAAATGAAAACATTTGCTTAATAACCAGCTTTTCTCTGCAGCTTGGAACTTTGAAACAACCTCTGTGGCGAGACGGTGAGCTCGTAAAATAAGTATTGTGCAGTCAGTGTCTTGATGTAATCCAACAACATTATACAATATTAGTTAATTTATGGTACACTTTTAACCACAGTGCACTGCATATCCAGCAGTGCACCCTTTTGTTAAAATAAATGTGAAGGATTTAATTTGAAATCAGGCCCAAGATACATTTCCCGTGTGAAAGTCCAAACATTGTTTTTTAACAGGGATTCTACACCGGAGGAATGAAACTGATCAGTGATTATATCAAGGCATCAACATGTAGCTGTGATGGAGTGTCCATGACTAGTCGGCTGCTTTTATTATGCAGAAGTGAAAGTCATCACTAACACTGACACCTTACCAATAGCTGAACGCACACTGACTAACGTTCTGAAATAGTTACGGTTACGTTATTCTCGTTTATTCTGCAAATATAAATGTAGATTATAGGGTCCTAGACAACACTGCAAAAGTACCAACATTTGAAGAAGATTACATTTGATTACTTTTTGCATGCATATCAGTACTCCGTTAAATACAAATATCAGTACCCGTTAAATACAAATATCAGTACCCGTTAAATAAAAAATGTTTTGTTTGATTTTCCATTGGTTAAGCCCCACAGAGATACAGATGTACTGCTTGTACTTGATCTGAAAGAAGAGAGATGGGATGTAGATTCAACTTGGACTGGTCAATCTCAGACTGCAGCGGTAATTTTCATGTCCCAAAAAGCCCCGTTAACATGCAAACGAGTGGCAGAATGGTAGGTTATGTCTGCAGGTTAATAGGAAATTACTGCAACAGCAGTACCGGTATGTTGGTCAGACAAAATCTGTGCTTTGTAGTTAGTCATGGGCACAAGCCCTTAAACAGTCCTGACTGTTCACTTGGATGTTAAGCTGCCGGTATGAGCTTTGTTTTTGTGGTCTTGTGTCCGTCCATGTCCCGCCCCCCGCCTCCCGCCCCTCCTCACAGCTGAGCCGTGTTGATGTTTAAAAATCCAGCATTGCTGGTCAGCAGTATAAATGATGTTTTGCATGCTGGAACCAGCATGGAATGCTGGTTTGCTGGTATCCCGGCATCCCATGCCGTTTGTTGGTGTACCAGCTAGAATCCATGCTGGTCCAGGCTGGATTTTTTTAGCAAGGTAGTAGACTATAACAACAGCACAAACTAACGCTTGTAGAACTGTACAGTACAAGCAGTCTTATTTTATTAAAATAAATAAACATTAAAGCATAACAGATATGCTACACAAGTTAAGCTACACAAACATTCTCCTGTACAGGCTGTACCGTTAGCCTACATTAGCTTAAAGTGCAGGCTACTGTACATTGCTCCGTTGTACTATGAACGGGAGCTCGTACTGACACGCCGCTCTGTGTGTGTCTCAGACCGCCAAGGATTGCATCTCAACATGAGTGTGTGCTTATCTACTGTATATGGAATCATATCCACTGCCATCTTACAGTGCTGCAGTTCTCCTTTTCACTGGAGTGTGACATCGGTCTGGCATGACTACGCTGGCCTTTAGTGAGTATGTCTGCAAGCAGTGCGTGTGTGTGTATTGGTTTGCACATGCTCATCATACCTTCTCTGGTGGAGGCCCTTTACTGGCTCCTATATCATCCACTTTCTCTTTGGTTCTGAAAACACAAAATGGGGAGGAGATAAGTGGGGATAGGCAAAACGACGTCAAAAATGAGATTAAAGACCACAAGCTGAAGACAAAACAGGGGTACAATAAATGGCAATGCATGAAGGAAGATGAAAGAGAAATACGGGTGTGAGAAAAAAGTAAGAATTATCAAAACAAAACCACAAAAGGTATGTTGGAAATGTACACACATCACATGCCTACAATAGCAGTAGTTACTACTAAACTGGTGTAAACATGTACTGTGTGTGTGTTGAGTGAGAGATGCATGTTACAGTGTCAGCTGTCCTTCCTCGTGAGACAAACAAATGCTGTCAAATACCAGACGACCACCGCGTGTGCGCTAAACCCATATAACTAAACCCTACAACACACTGCTGAATAATTCAGTAGAGTCGGTAAAGAAACCTCCACCCACGAATATAGCTGATTATAAATGTCCGCCCTGCGTTCTCTGGTGTTTTAAATATCCGGAGACAATACCGCAGCTGTTGGTGGTCACTGCAATGGAAAGGGTTCATCTTAACTCGTTAAGATTTCCATGTACAAATTATTTTGTAAGAGGAAAGAACCATTTTTATTCTAATGTTAGCTAATGTGAGCATAAAACTAACACTCTTACCAACTTTATAAAATTGGGTGTCAGGCTGACACCAGACTAAATCATTTATTTAGTGCAACCACCTGTCTTGGGGCTTTAATATGTGGGCAAATCATAAGTCATTAGCTTAGCTCTAAACTAGCCTCTCAACGTGGGTATAGCTCAGGATGAGGTCACGTACAATTGTTAGCTCAGAACCATGTAGAGTCAAATATGAATTGGGCTCAAAGAAGACAAGTCTGAGTGTACTTCTAAGAAATAAGATCTCCAGAAGTTATTATACAGAAACATTTATCATTTATATTTACCAAGTGTGTATAAACACACACATACACACACACACAATAACCTGTGCACTGCACTCGGTTTATAATGTCCGCATTCATTAGCAGTCTTATGACACACTGATGTGCAGCTTCATGTTAAACCATCTCATTTTAGACAGATTACTGTAGAACTAAAAGACTGCTTGCTACTATAGTGTTCTCCGCTTGTAAGGAGGGATGATAGGCTCATGAACAAGACAGAAGCACTGTTCCTGGACTCCCATCTGTCAGACAAATATTCCTCACCCCTCCTCCACACAAGCTGTATGGCAACAGTGAGGAGAGGTGCACTGCAGAGACCATATCTGGAGCAGCTATCCATTTATGGATGATAGACTGTATGAACGTTTGTCTGGGTTTTTATTGTTTATATATGTATGTATTTTTAACATTCATTTTATTACAATGTTTGGTACTGAACATGGACTGCACTTAATGTCGTAAAATGACAATAAAATATATTCTAATCAGATGTTCATGGATTAAATGGAGTTTATGTAGTGTGTGCACATGCATATTGTAACTCCTACAACTGTGTCTTGGGATATTGTTACAGATTTCAAAAATTCATGTTTTTCTTTTTATAAATCCTTTAGTTTTCATGAATATTTGCCATCTTTAGATTCAACAATTGACATTAGATTGTTAATGTGAAAACATAATTGGTACCAAGTTATAAACAAAGACAATAGACTTTACAATAAACTAATATGAAAGTTATAGGATGTCACGACTCACGATACAGTTATAATAGGTCTTGAAGTGGCAAAATTACAAATTGGTTTGAGGCATGTCCTATGGCCCTTCCAGATTGTCGTCCACTTTGGGGGGTGCGGGGTGTCACATGTCTGACTGGCAGGCGCGGTTTGAATGAATTCCAACGTGAATAGTTAGTTATATGCAAGATGTTTTATTGTAACAGAAAAATAGAACGTCAAACAATAAGAATTATTGGGTTCTTTTGTGGTACGCAGCGACTGAGGTCAATAACTGTATGCTGTCCCGCCCTCTTCGCCATGCTCAAAGCGCACCTCTATTTATAGGTGCGCCCTCCACCTCCGCACCTGTAGAGGGTGCATATTGTGGCTCACGCACGAATAACAGAACACAGAAGGAAAATAAAGTAAATTAAAAGAATTATGACAAATGTAAACGTGGCTCCTACAGGCCTGAAGACAGTATTTACATCACCTAGACCTACTCTCAACATGAAATGCTAGATTAACAAATAGCATTCGCTAAATAAACAGTTGCACAGCCTGTAGAAGAAGCACAGACACACAAAAAAACACTCGCTCAGCCAGCCAGTAGGGTAAACCAAACAGTGAGCCACACCGGTCAGTGTATCACTTAACCGGCCCAGCGTGGGGTGGAACCAACAGGAAATAGACGTGTGCAGATTATTAGAAAATAAACATGTTTTTCAGGAGTTACACATCCAGAGCTACTGGAACTTTCCAATCACCCAGTTGCAAAGCAAAAAAAATAAAACTGTATTAAAATTAATGGGTGTATATTATTCAATTTATAAGTATTACTATTAACAGTGAAATGTGGATCATGTCCACCTTCGAAGTGCAAAATAAGAAGTTTCTTATTTTAAGTAACATTTACAGCAATTATTCTGAAGGAATGCACAAGTCTACTGTCATCACCAAGTCGGGAGTGAACATGTGATACAAAGCAGTCCAAGGCCATGGTATGTTTTCTGAGAACTGCTGCTCAGAAAGGTAGGTAAACAACCCGTTGTTAGGCTATAAGAACATTTTAGTTGTACATAGGCTTAACAATCAGGAGGGCTGGTGAGTAAGGAAAAGTCCACCCTGGTAAAGCCATCAGAGCTTTACCAGTTTGAAACAGATAACAGAGGCAAACAAATGAGAAAAATCTACATCAGATATAGATTAGATGTTATGATCATAACACCCAGTGTTTTAGTGGCCCTCCATTAGATGGTTAACTGACAGAAAAGGTCAATTTTTGTAGAGTAAATAAGAAGACAGAATGAACGAACCATACAAATACAGAATGCCATACCAATAAAAAAATGTAATTAGGATAAAAACACCAGAGGAAAAAAATTAAACATAAAACAAAAACATAAGCACAAGAACACTACACATTCAATGTATTCATCTCAACCACCTAGGCAGTCAAATTCTCCAGACTGGGTCATTTACTATTACAATAGCTAGGCTACAGTGTGATTAGCCTCATCCTACAGTGGCAATAATCTAAAAACATGTTAGCATAACATGTTAGCTAAAAACATGTTAGTATAACATGTTAGCAAGCCAATCTTTCAGTGAATCACTCAGCTGACCAAATAGAGCAGTAAACCCATCAACAGATTCACACGTTCACAGTTAAAGACGTGAGAATTTGTTTTAACGGCAAGACAAAAAAAAAGAAGCTTGTAATGAAAAAATAAAACAAGAAGGCTTTACGTAAGGACAAGTCACAAGAAAGCCATCTCATCTGAAGTTGAATGTGTTATTTCATTGTCTTACACGGTATAAACTCAGTCTACTTGACACACTCATCCAGACCAGTAGTGGTCCGGTGCAAGACAGAATGTGCTCAAAAAGCTGCTTCAACATTTGGCTAGATGATGATGCTGCTTCTTCAAGCTTTTTACAATGTGTCCCGCCTGTTCCTTAAGCCTTGCAAAGCAAGCTTGATAAAGTGTCTGTTCTCCCTGCCTAGAAGGGCAGAGCATTATACTTGTGAATAATTCACACACACAAAACAGATGGACAGAGATGTTCCCGCCCATTTTTTGTTTATTTCTTGGACGCACACGCACACACAAAGGGCGGTGTCTGAGTGCTAATGGTCCATGGTGGTGACAGCCAGGGTGGCCGTTAAGGGGAAGCATACAATGAGGACACACACACACACACACACACACACACACACACACACACAATAAGGAACTAAGTGTACATTAGAGTATTTCTGTTTAGAGAAATAAGGAAGGTCTCACTGAACAGTGAGAGCAAGCCTTTAAAATCACGTATAATTAGCTACAGTATAGTTTGCGTAGCCATATTCATTTTGTACAGAAATAATTTGCATAATTTGCATGCATGTTCATTTAGTATCTTTGGTGAATCAAAGCTATACTGATGAACCAAGTCCTTTCAATAAGCTGCAGGCCTATGTAGTACCTTCTGCAGTATAGTTTGATTCAGGTTTGCTGCTGCATGTTCAGTACAGGCACCAGTCTTATTCATATGATTAACATTACTGAGGCGACTGACAAAGGCTAGCAATACCCCGTGTTTCACTATCACCGAGTACCACAGCTCAGTGCTCTGCAGTCAGCAGAGACAGGACTAAACACTCCAAGTTCACGATGATAAACGGACTGTGTCTGTTAAACATTGTAGAACCACACACACACACACGAATCACCCTCCCAATACTTACTACTGTACATCAGCCAAAATGAGTGCGAAGTCTGTCTCCATGTCAGTTAAGTTCCGGTGTAATTTCACTATTGATATCAATGATGGAACGTGCAACAAAGTAAACCGATGGGTGTTGGATGATCAGATAAAAAATGTAACTAAGCCACGAGATGAAAACATTTCACTTATTGTTCCTCCTACCTACAGTAGCTGAAGCGTTGTCCGGGCTACAGTCAGATGGTTTATTGCATGGGTGGAGCAAACGCATGCTCATTTCTGACCATGTCAAAAATGTTATCGGCTGTCGTCGGGATCTCGCACAGTTGAAGCAGAATTATAAGTCCATTCCCCAAATCCAGCCTTTTGGCCTCACTGCGCCTGTGCAAAGTGTGTGAAAGCGCCATGGTGACATGAAGTGTGATACTGACAGCAATGCCGGGTGCCCAACTAATGCATGAAATATTTCGCACAAGTTATTTTTCTGCAAGCACAGTCCGTATTTTTAATTTTCTGAATCCACTGGAAATATCCTAATAGTAACTTCGGAGGCTGGCTGGTCGAGCTGTAACAGCCTTGCTTGACTTGCCTACCGTACTCCTTGCCTGTAAGGCTGCATGGCTGTCAAATCTATGTTCAGGCTTCTCATTTTACTGTTACTGTAAACTACATAATTACATATGCTAGCCTACATCTTTGAACTTTGAATTGTCATCCAGCAAAAAAAAAAACATGACTTCTTCTTTGCGGAATCTCTCCCTGCCTCGGAGAAGCTTCCGCACTACTATCAAGCCAGGCACGTGAATATTATAACATAGCAGCGTTATGTTGATCGGCTCTCAGAGTTTCGGCAGTTGGGTTTAATTGTAAGTATTCTTGCATTAATGTTCTAACTAGGTCTAACTCACTTTAGTAGTTGACTTCTTTTAACCGGATGAATGTAAAGTTACTCTATGGATCCAGTAGTGGATTCTGTGAGGACAGGGGTGGACAAGGGACGCCACAGTCTTCTGGTGAAATGCTGCCCAATAATTGTTTGGAGCAGGTGGCCACATTATACACATGAAACCTTTAAAGTGGTAATGTTATTGTGTGGTTTGTCCACAAGTGGGTAGGTTTGAACAGAAGTCCTAGAAGGACACTGGCGTTGTCCAATCATACCCTAGAAACAGTGGATATGACTCAACAGATGTGACAGATGCCCCTGGATAGCGTGATGTTCAGTTGATCTTCGTCAACGTCCAGAAGCCAAACTGAGCGTGAATAATTTACAGTACATGCTTTCCGGTCACGCAGGGGGAAACACAGCGCATTTGTTGCCTCTGTAGATATGAAGACTGGGTAGGTGTGTGTGGTGGGGTCATGTTTAGGAGAGAGGGATGGTGGGGGATAGATCAACAGACATCTGGCTCTGAAGGCAAACTTAAAGGGTTCAACCAAGGGTTAGTGTCCAATGAATGTTCAATGGGCTGGAAGGTAGCAATCCCCCTCCCATAAGTAAATGTGTTTGCCAGAGAGAGAGAGAGAGAGAGAGAGAGAGAGAGAGAGAGAGAGACCGACCATCGTTGCGGGCAGATTCTACTCTGCATGGCAACAGCTAATGGAAGGACGATGGATTCAGACAGTCAAACAAACTGGTGGTTGAATTGTTTGGTGAATGGGAAATGCCAGTCCACAATGTTTGGTTAACCTAAGTGAATCCTATACCTCACTTTATTTAGCCTGGTTATTTCCATTCATCAACATAATCAA
The DNA here is from genome assembly GCA_026546735.1 of Forbesichthys agassizii. Lineage (NCBI taxonomy): Eukaryota > Metazoa > Chordata > Actinopteri > Percopsiformes > Amblyopsidae > Forbesichthys > Forbesichthys agassizii. The sequence continues at coordinate 4,367 of JAODLL010083336.1, read as the reverse complement.
TTTGAGCTACAAATTACTGTGGGGTTGAATTTTATTTATCCACAAAGTTGTATTTGTTGGACTACAGCCACATCATGGCCTGGTCTGGTCTGAAGGACTCAGCTGGGTGATTCAGTGTATTTTGTCTATGGGGTTCCTTGCTGCTGTAGTAAAAACAGTGTACAGATTGAAAACACCACATGCGCTCACCACATAATTCACACGTCAGTAAACAATGATATGGGAGCCGTTACACCACCTACACGAGTGGAATGAAGTAAGCACAGCTGCAGAAGCATGATAAAACAGATTTGGTAGGCCTACGGTCCCACAGAAAACAAATAAATGCTCTTAATTCCACTACAATAAGAAAACAAAAAAAAACACAATTAGACCCACTGGGCAAACATTAGCATCTTACATTTGAAGACCTAATGACAAGACAGCACCCAGCAGTGAAAACTCAAGGAGGTAGGTTAGCTATTGTAATTGAATAGGGCCTACACACTGGAATTCACCAAATATCTCCTCGCAGTCCGCTAGTCTACTATTCTTTGGGCATGCGGGGGAAAAAAAAGATCTGGTACTTCTACACAGCCCTGGCTGTGTTAAATAGGAACACAAACTCCCTAGGCATTGCGATGCGTTTCCAATGTGTGGGGCAGAGGACGTTGAAGGGAGAGGTTTTTGTTTTCATTTGAGCTCGAAGTTAGCAAGCCGTCTTGTCTCGAGAATGACTGAACATGCCTTTAACTATCATAAAATAAGAATTTTTTTATATAAGCACATACATTATATATATACACATTATATATATACACATTACATACAGACGGTCTAATATAATAATTATATATATATATATATATATATATATATATATTAGACCGTCACTGAAATCCTCCTCTTCCCCATCAAATAATCTATTCCCATACTGTATGCAAGACCTTAACATGTAAACACACTGCAGCACAGTAGTATAAATGTGCACGGAAATGCTCAGAAAAACAAAAACGACTGAAATTCAGATAGATCAAATAGTCATGAAAACAGTCAAATTAGTCTTAGTATTATTGTGCATGCTTACAGGTGACACCGAAACTCAACAGGAAATGCATCCGGTCTGTGAAAACCACAAGCATCTGAACTTGACTGGGCTGTGTGCGTTTGAGTTGCCCTCCTTTCACACTGGTGAGTGTCTCATGATGCCAGGGCTGTCAAGTATTTCATCCGCTTCTCCCTAAAATCTATTTATAACAACAGCATACAATTGTAAATTGTTCTGATTAGTAGGACACGTCAAGGAAGTAGTTTGCTTACTGTGTTGATCTTGATGTCGTCACAAAATACGAGTTCTGATGTGCTTTTGAATGTTTCTTTCAAAAGCCTGAGGCAAGGCCTTTATGCAAGACACGACATCCAAGGCACGGCCTTTTTGGAAGACACGACATCCAGCGTAAACTGTCTAACTACATCTAAAACACTCCACCCAAGAGCTCAGCCAAGGCAGTTCCTTGCTGAGAGAGACTTTGTATAAACCAAAAAGGATCCGAGAATCAACAGTTACCCAAAATAGCTTGTGTTGCCCAAAAAAGTGCTGTGTCTCGTTTATGCTGTGCACGATTACAACTACGCTGTGTGGGGCCTCTGAAGCCTTTGGTGGGCATCATTACCAACACAACAATGGTTAGGCCTAGTCTGGTCAGTCGTGGGAAGGTCTACCGTTTTTTATTCCGTAAAAAAAAAAAAAAAAAAAAAAAAAAAAAAAACCACAGTATTTTTTCTAAAGGGGCAATTCCTAAAAGCTGAAAGCAGCTAAAGCAAAGCACAACGGGATAAAATTATATTCAGTATCATGTCATAACAATATATATGATAAACAGTGGAGGCCATGTGAGATGGCAGCAGAGACAATAAGTGATCGTGTAGCAGACATCAATGTCAATAATAATAAAGCATTCTTAAAAAAGGCACAGGGATAGTCACTCTCAAGAATGCTTGCTAACTAAAGCTCAAATACAAACTCGCCGTACATTGCAAAGCCTTGGGCATTGTTGTGAGTGGTGTTCGCCACTTTGTTCATGCTCCTATGTACAAAGCCAGGGCTGTGTAGTAGTATCAGAATCTATTTTTTCAGCATGCATTGAGAACGGCAAGCTAGAGAACTGCGGTGACCTAACAAGTGAAAAGGCAGTATTCTGGAGGACATAATCTTAAATGTCACAGACATAACCTCAACCAGAAGGTAGAACAAGTACGGAATAAGACCTAAGCTTAACCAGAAGATGCATATATTTTTTTTAATTCATAATGTGGTCCAGATAGCTCCAAAGTGGCAAAAATAAAAAGTGTATTAGCTTACAATTAGCTTGCAATAGCTGACTATACCTTCAAGTCTTAAAGTGTGAGAGAGAGGTAGATGTAGTGTGAGAAGCAGCCATGGCGGAGGTGCAGAAACTGTGGCAGACCGGTATCAGTCCCAGGGCAGTCAGGAAGTGGGTGAATAAAACAGTTCTCCTCTTCCTCTGGTTAAGGCAGTGCAGACGCCTACCAGAGGGCAGCCTTTCTAAAGCCATGGGGGTGACATGGGTGGGGTCCTGCTGGATGGAGTGGGCTGTTTAATTATGGCTGGCTGCAAACTTGAAAGCTAGCGTCTACTTCATACTTCAAACAACACACTTTTGGCAAGCAAACCAGTGGGTGTCCGAGTACCATATTTTATTTCTAACGTCATGGCACATAATAACCCCCTAAAGGAACTTGTTGAAAATGTCATACACCCTACAATGGGTCAACATCTGAGGTAATCTAAGATACTTTTTTACTATTAGAAAAATTCTTCAGTTGTTTTTCCTTTTTTGAATTTTTAGTGACATGTTTCTCTTCCAGACAGACAATCTGGTTTGTACTGCTTTTGAATTCAATTAACATGGTTCATTTTTTAATGATTAGTGGAAATAGTAAAACAAAAAAATACAGGCTTCAAGAACTATAGTTTGTGGCATGGCAATGCCTGTCCTAGATGCAGAAGAAATTATGAATGAAAATACATTTAAAACGTTTCAGATTAAATGGGTTGTCAGGTTTGTGCACAGATTGATAACCACACATTAATATGAATGAGACATATAAATGGCATGTGGGGCATTCTTGGCTCACACACAAAATTGTGGAGGTCATGGTTTGGTGGGCATGGTTTAACAATGCAAAATTGTTGGTTGTGATTCACAATGTGGGCCAAATATCTAATCACCTGTTCCCACTTCCCACAGAAAGGAGCACAGGTGCGGGGAAACACAAGAGCTGGAAGGTCTCATGCTGAACCCATGCCTGGCCGAATGCTGCCCAGCCTGTGATCATCAATGAAAAGTGTACCGCACATCCTGTTGCAAAACCCCTCTGTGTGTGGAAGTGTTGGTTGTCCACAATCATGGTTTTACTTATATCACCACAAGCCAAAACACAAGCTATTCCACAAGCCGGTTAGCATTGCCCTCATGTCAATATCAGTAACTTGAAGGCAGGGTCAGTCACTCTTGAGAACGCTTGCCAACTTCGAGATCAAATCAAAGCACTGAAGCAATCAAGCATTGAAGCAAAGCGGAGCGCTACGGCTTTGGTGATACGAGCACTTTGTTTATGTTACTACTGTAATTACAGAGCCAGGGCTGTGTAGAAGTATGTGATTCTTTTTTAAAGAAGAATCTTTAAAAAAAGATTCTTCTCTCCGGTTAGGAAGCCATGTGTCCCCAAGGCTGATTTTATTTTTGTCAAGCAAACGTGACAATGGGGCATGTGGCAAAGGGAGGGACAGTGTGACAGTGTGTGAGGGGGGGGGTGGGGCTGTGCTGAGCCTAAGGGATGGTTGGCTGAGATATGCCCAAATTTGGGCAGAGGGTGGGGGGGGTGGGGGGGATATACTGCAGCAATAGCAACACCGCCTCAGTCTTCACACATACACTCTCATCTCAGTAGGGCCCAGCACTCTGCTGTTTATCACTCACACACACACACACACACACACAGGGCTAAACATGAGTAGTATGCTCATTCACACACACACACATTAGTAGGGCTAAACATTAGTAGTATGCTACATCACACACACACACACACCTTAGTAAGGCTAAACATTAGTAGTATGCTACATCACACACACACACACACATTAGTAGGGCTAAACATTAGTAGTATGCTACATCACACACACACACACACACACACATTAGTAGGGCTAAACATTAGTAGTAAGCTCATTCACACACACACCTTAGTAGGGCTAAACATTAGTAGTATGCTACATCACACACACACACACACACACACACACACACATTAGTAGGGCTAAACATTAGTAGTAAGCTCATTCACACACACACCTTAGTAGG
>JAODLL010083333.1:0-14461 GCA_026546735.1 Forbesichthys agassizii | reverse complement strand
AGATATATAGATATATATATACTGTGTGTACATTAGCCTGACATACTAATGCAGAATGCTTGCGCTTATAACATTTGCATAGCGCTCTACAGCTTTGGCACGTAATCGTTTTCCATAAGCAGAAAGGCTTGTGAGGTATTTTGACATTTAAAAGTCAAGGTCATTGCTGTGTGTGTGTGCACTGTATGTGTGAGGGATAGAGAAGGTGTGCATGTACAGTATTAAAATGCAGTAACTATATGAAGGTGTGAGAGAGCAAAGAGGGAGAGAGAGAGAGAGAGAGAGAGAGAGAGAGAGAGAGATTGCCTGTGGGGTGCCTGTGCACATGCATACGTGTGTGTGTGTGTGTGTGTGCGTGTGCGTGTGCGTGTAAGCCCACCAGCAGGGCAATGCAGAAAGACTTAGTGGCTCCCTTCAGGGGCATGCAGACTGTATTTCTCCAGCAAATGAAAAAGGAGCGGGCCTGCCACTGGTGTTTTACTGTGGAGAGACAGCCACAAGGTCCAAATCAAATCGACTCCTGAATCACACGGTGAATAATACATGCATCTCATATCCATGGTTACACATGCATTTCGTGAATGCTTCTGCAAAGAAAATCCCAGGGCTGTCCAGGCAGGGCTATATCTTCTGTTGTCTCGCTATCCGCATAGATCGTAAGGTGGGATAAGATACAGCAGCAATACGCGGTGGGCTACGGAAATCTCTCTACCGTCACGTAAATACACTCTCAGTAAGTCTTACCGCAGACAAAGTTAACACACACACAGAAATTATTTCCTAGGCAAACTAGGTGCTTGGCATCATCTAGTAGTCACTAGTCAGTGTGTTTGTGGAGGCATGCACTCATCTATCATGGTTTGTGATATTTTCTATTGAAAATAATAAATGCCAAACGCTAGTTTAGTTAATGTCCAGGCCTATAGCTACAGTACTCATTCAGCGTACCATATGCACAGTACTACGTAATAAATATCTAATGACAGCACATTGTCACACTGAATATAATGCCGTATCACCTCATATGTACAGTAATGCATAACACACACCTGTACCACAAATAGACATATGAGCTACAGAGAATACAGATGCAACTCTGTCTGCCAGGAATACCAGCCGTGTGGGAAGAAGGGCAGATGATGAGCCATGGTTCACACAGCATGGCCCTGCCTTCACCACACATGTGGATGCCCTAGCTTAGCAGTGGCGCTGCAGCACAAAGCCATGGCTATAGCTCCCTCCTCCTCCCGGGCGCTAGCAGGCACATGCTGCAGCAATGCCTCAGATGTTATAGGCCTCTCATCATTCTCACTGTGGTGAGCTCACACGTGACAAACAGGGGTGTCTCACCACTCTAGGGAATGCTAATAATGGAGATCTACGGGGGTCAGGGGACCGAGGGCGGGATACAGGGGAGGGAAAGGATATATATATATATATATATATATATATATATAATGGTTTTAACATGTATTAATGTGATACTGTAGGTCTGAAGATTAAATATGAATATTGTGGCCATACATATCCAGTGCAAACTAAAGCTACAGTAATAATCATCTCTAGCATTCATAAAAGCAAAAATCAAAAAAAGATTGATTCATGAGTACACTCATTAAGGGATTGAATAGGTCATTGATATCTGTCAGAAAAGGCATTTCAATTTCTGCTAAAACATTATTGTTCCAACTGTTTCAAACGGTGCGTGTACCGTAATTTTGCGACTGTTAATGATCACAAAATGGTCGCGAATGTCGCAGAGCTGCCGACAGTTTGCAAAATCAATGTATTAACCTCAGTTAATGGATCGGGAAATGAAGGTGTGTATGTGTTCCCCTCCACACACAGTAAGTAGGTTCATCCTAGGTTGAAGTTGGTTTTCCTGAGGTCAGCAAATTGTATACATAAAAGGATGAGAGCTGAGAGTCTAGGCTATACTAATCTAATACTATATATTAATATTACTATATATTACCCTGTGCTATTCAATGTGACCTTGGTCTTTCAGTGTCTAACATTATTACAACTCCAGCGATTATAACTTGATAGATTGATATTAGTCATGATGGCTTATGTTTATTCATGTGTAGCTTTAAAGTCAAGTACTAAGTGCATTGTTTAAACAGTTTTTTAGTTATTATTCAGTTTTTGGAGAATGTGAAATTGTGAATGTGTGTGGTCTGTGTGTGTGTGTGTGTGTGTGTGTGTGTGTGTGTGTGTGTGTGTGTGTGTGCATGTGCGTGTGCATGTGCGTGAATGATGAGAAAAAGAGAGAGAATTATGTGTTTGGATGTTACAATAAATGGGCCAGCAGGTCTTAACCTGTCCTTTTCTGAAGTCATTCACATGCATAGACTCCCGCTGCTTTCCCACCCATACCACTTTCCTCTTAGTACTGTAACTATGGCAACAGTCCATAACCTGACCAAATTAGTTGAATAACATACTTTATTAAATGGAGAGGGAGAGAGAGAGAGGAGAGTTATAAAGTCAAAAAAGTTTGTTCAGATCCAGTGTCAAAAAGTAAAGTACAGTACTTTAAAGACAAAAGAGAGAGTGTGAGAGAGAGAGAGAGAGAGAGAGAGAGAGAGAGAGAGCAGATTGAAAAAGTGCTGAACAGAGAACTGGCTGATACACATACAGGACTGCAAGGTCATTATCCACCGTGATGGCCGCTACTAGCTAACACCGGTGGGCTTGCAGAATTGTTTGTGTGTGGATTATGGCCAGCAATCGTCACATAAAGTGGCACCTCATTTTGTTTCATCCACTACAAGTACATCCACTAGAACACTGACGGCAATTGGCTGTGAGAAAAAACACTAAAATTGACATAATGGGCAGAGTAAAGGTTTAAAATGGAAGCAAATGTCTTTGTAAGTTGTTTTTACTAAGTCAGTATTTTTCCCCATATTTTTCACATTTTCATATGTCTACTACTCCACACCTGTTCTCATTCCTGGTAGCTGTCCATTTACCCCTTAAATACTAAGTTATGAGCATCATAAACGGGTCAGGTTTTGCCAAACCCCGCCCCACACACATTGCAGAAGGGACAATCTCATGAACCGTTAATGCCACACACACACACACGTTCTGCGCCCACATACGTCTACAAACACACACACACACTTAAACAACAATGATGAGTGTCTCATGGTTGTGTGTGTGTGAGTGCGTGCGCGTGCGTGCGTTAAGTAGGGTGGGGCCACTAAAACTAGTTTTATGGTGCATGTTATGCTTTTTCTCCCCCATGAGGGTGACATTCAATTGATCAGGTCTTTCTGCCCCTCTGTGGACATTACGGCCCCTCCTGACAACCTCGTCAATCAAAGTGCTCTAAAGCAAACACCATCAACATCCATTCTCTCTCTCTCTCACACACTCACACACACACACACACACACACACACACAACCGTTTGTTTGCTTTTCTAACTGTGCTGCCGACGTTAATCACTCTCACCCTCTCTCTACCTTATCTCTAAGCTCATCCGTTTAACACACCAATCTCTGCAGTCCTCCTCGACCCCATCTCTCTCCTCCCATCCCTTCTGTCTACCCACAGTCCTCCTCTCGTTTGTCTTTCTCCACGACTCCACCTATCATCCACTTCACAGCACCTCCTCCTGCCTGCCCTCCATCCCAATGGAGCAGCCGCTGATGTGGCCTCAGAGCGCTTGATCACAGGGCAGACACGCTGTGATCAAGCTCCAGCAGCGTACCACTGTAACAGATAGGCCTGTAAAACACACCTTGCCTCCCCAGAACTCCCATGTTCATCAAGAAAGCAAGCTGATATTCACAGGTTGGGGATGTTCCATGAGCAAAACAAATGTGTGGTGTCATGGGTGTGGGGGAAGGGTGTGGAGGGTGTGTGTGTGTGTGTGTGTGTGTGTGGGTGTGTGTGTATGGGGGGGGGTGTAACAGATGAAAGCTTTGTCGTAGGTCCGGATGATGGAACAGCGTTGCATTCTGGGAGTGAAGGAGGGGAGAGGAGAGACAGGAGGCTGATTGACCGATGTACGAGTTGTAGGAGATTAAAGTGGCACCAAGGCCACTGACTAGAGAGAGAGAGAGAGAGAGAGACAGAGACAGAGAGAGAGGTAAAGAGAAAGAAAGGGAGAGAGAGAGAGGGAGAGAGGGAGAGAAAGAGGGAGAGAGAGAGAGTGTAACGTGAAGGTGAAGCAAGGATCGTGTATAGGTGGGTATGGATACTGGGGGACAGAAGTACAGGCAGGAATCGCTATGGAGACAAAGACAGCACAGAGGCTTGAAACCAGACAGGGAAGGGCAGAGGGGTTAGGGAGCATGGCGCCTGCACATTGGGGGGACACAATGAAACCCATAAACAAAGCTTGAGCGAGGAATAATAGCGATGACCTACCGCACAGAGGGAACAATAGAGGCCACTGTCGAAAGAAAATGGCGGGAAAACTCTAAAGGGATGGAAAAACAGCAAGGGTAGAGGGCAGGTTACCGCGGGTGCTATCGAAAGAGGCGAGACTAAAAAGAATAGATGGAGGGAGGGATTGAAGACGGCTGGGTGAAGAGAGAATGCTCAATGGGCCGCGACACACCCAATGAAAAGTCCATCTCGCTCCCAGCACGGCCTCTCTTGGCTCAGCAGCACGCAGGCACAGCAATCACAAACCTGGTGTGCTGCCACACACACCCACACACAGTCGCTACGCACCTTGTTAATGGCCGCTTGTGGTACCAGTTAAGCTAAACGCTGTGTGCTCAGGATAATGACCCTTGTGTGTGTGGGTGTGTGTGTGTGTGTGTGTGTGTGTGCACTCACATGCATATTATTTGACTTAATCTAATATACAAGCTAGCATGTACACAAATTACATTTACTCTGCAAATGCTTGGATAGATAATACAATAGCCGCTGTTAAACATACACATTTGTATTAACTGTCCTTTCTTGTGTTTTTATTGATATTGATATTTGATTTCTCTAATTGCCTATATAAATCAAGGCTAAATGTTGAAAAGCAAGCCTGACATGGCATGGTGATTTATCTTGAGTTAAATAAAACATTCTTAGTGTTTACACAACACTTTACATAGAGTACATGTGTAAATAAAATCTGTGGCAGTACAATGAATGGTACTGTTTTGACCCTTTGTCAATATGAAATAAGGAGCACAGCAAAGTATAATTTATGGTGTAAATGCTGCATCCCTAATGATCAATAATTCATTCTGTTAAGGTGAGTAAAACGAATTATGGCATTACGGGAACACCTCAGCCCATAGCATCGGTGTTTCACAGAATGCCATTATTCTCTATGCTCTACTTGATCATTGTTTATTTGTCTATGCATTATGGGGCATAGGCCACGCGTTTGAGTGTGTGCGTGTGTGTTTGTACTCCATGTGTTCTATGAATATCATTATTTTCTCCACTTATGTTCACTTTCGCAGGAATTGCGATCTATTGCTTATGGTACATGATCATGTGATCAAGGTAATCCAACCAAAAAAATTCTACAATCACGCCGAATGGCTGAGAAGGTCAAAGCTGTGCCCTTGACCCACCCCGTGGGGCATAAATAGCAGCGTGCGCTCTCAAATATACACACTTGAGTTACTCTTTAGAGTTATTGTGTGTTTTTCGTTTTTTACTCAACAGCTGAGTGCCTGTGTGTATCTTCTGGTCTCTTAACAGGTGACGCCATGACATCGAAACTATACCCGGAGTGTGGCCAGTGTGACTCCCGGGTCAAAGGAGATTGTCATTTGAGTTGCGTGCATTGCCTAGGAAGAACTGAGGTCCCCTTTCTACCCGCCCCAACATCCTTCAGTCTGTAAGTCTATGTTAGGCTTCACACAGGTGTGTTAGTGATGCTGTGCTTATTGAAGCATATGTTTGGGAATCCCCTCGTCCGCCACCATACTGGTCGTGTGATTGTATACGGTCCCATAAGTAAGAGTTGCAGTTCCTGCGAAAGGGAACATCTGGGATGTATTCACATCCTCGGTTCCCTGAGTAGGGACCAGATCTATTACTTTCGCGTTGAGAGGGCGCGCTGCTATTTATGCCCCACGGGGCGGGTCGGGGCGCAGCGTTGACCTCTCAGCCATTCGCCGTGATTGTAGAGTGTTTCGATTGGATGTACCATAAGTACCTACTCAGGAAACCAAGGATGTGAAAACATCCCAGACGTTACTGGCTGCCTTGTCTCTGCCTACCTGCTATTCACTGATAAGCATTGCCACTTATCACTGTGAATGATTGAGTGTGTGCGTGTGCATGTGCATGAGTGTGTGCGCATGTGCGTGAGAGAGGAGACACTCAAGGACACTGTAAGTAAACACAAGACACAACAGCGGTTGAGCATGTCCCAGGCACGTGTGTCCTCCTGCCCTGCAGGAAGCAGTCCTTCTACTGCAGTGTGCACATATGAGTGTGTATGTGGCTGTGTGGCTGTGTGTGCAGTCTCAACAGGTACACCTTAAAGATGCTGGGCGTGTTGACAAGTGACAGACCTTGTTGACTCCCTGCCCTTCCCGACTCAACACGCACACGAGCACACACACGCACGCACTCACACGCACGCACGTGTGAGTGCCTCAGGTACCTCCCCAGGCCCCTACGAAGGGGCATCCATCTACAAGATGACAACACAAGGCCTCTCGAAACCATTTCTAATTACCAACAGAGCAGCTCTGAAATAAATGTCCCCAAAGACAGAGGGCTCCGAATAAAACAGTCATCTGTTTTATAGCGAACAAACTGTCCGCTGGGATGGAGAGATAAAGGGAGAAAGAGAACCAGGAAGAGGGATGCAGCGGCGAAGAGCGCAGAGAACAAGGAAAAATAGATGGACTGAAAAAAAAGCCTTGATGAGAAGTTATAAATGATCCCAATCAAAGTGCCATCTGCCACTGAGTGTGTAAGCAGACACACACACACACACACTAGATTTACACAAAACACATACATTTATGTACACACTTAACCAAAACGTGCTAGCCATTCATCCATCAAATGCTGGCTGAGTTTCCTGACTGCATGGTTTGCATGTGTCCTGCTTGCCAGAGCTGATATTGATACAATGTGTGTGTGTGTGTGTGTGCGTGCGTTAAGTGCCAGCGAACAGGCAGACCCCATCTGCAGCGGCCGCATGACATTCACCGAGAGTGACAGGCGAGATGCCGCGTTTGTTGATCTAATGACTAAACCTGGCGGAGGAACGCAATGGCTTCTTTCCTCCTTATCTCTCCAGGAGAGACAAACTAATATGGATGTAAATTGCCTCACACAATTACTGCCCCAGACAGGATTGTTATCAGTTTAATATTAGTCTATTAGTCATGCAACTTAATGCTGGGGTTAATGAGGCAGCGGTTCAGACGGTATCACCGGCAGTAGGGAGGCAAAGCGCGTATCATTACCCAGCCAATGAATGCAGGCCAAGGTAATGGAAAGTAAAACTCTTTCCGCTATCACTTCTTAACATTTACCGCTGCTGCGCTAGAGTGAATCATATTTACTGGCCGCTACTCTTGGTCCAATCTCCCTGCCTTACTCTCTAGAAGCACAGGCACATACTGTACACACACACACACACACACACACACACACACAGACACACACACAAAGCCAAATAGTGGGTGGCAACAGCCATGCGATGGTACTGACTAGAGAGCACTTGCCTACAGCCGTGCTTGAGTAATTGACCCTGTCCACAGAAGCCATAGCAGGGTAAACACAGATATCGTGTGTAATATTTATTATGGTGTGCCATTGCATGTCGCTATATCAGTGCACTAATACAGTATAGAGAGAAACCATAAACCACAACCAATACTGTATGTTGTCAGTGCTTGTGTACTATATTACATACTGTCAATGAAATGGACCCAATTGTGTGTCATTTAATGAGCTCCACCTGTGTTTTCCATACACCTCTGTGAAAACACACCGCACCGTCGGCAGAAAGCCACTTATGTTAAATACGCGAGTCCCCCACCACACGCACACGGTGGGGGATTCAATATCCCAGGCTGCTTGTCACACCTGGGTGCAGACACCTCTTGAGCAGCGTGGAAGAGAAAAGCATTTCCCCTCTCTGTGGGAGTGGGTTACAGCATTAGCTCGCACATGCTAGGGCCCTGCCAGTGACAGACGCACGCACGCACACAAACACACACACACACACACACACACACACACACACACACACACACACACACACGCCTTCGATGCGGCACGGTTGTTCAATAGCAGTGCAGAGTCCTGCTGTTAAAGCCGCTCGTCCATTCGTGCAGCTTGCATGGTGAAAGTGGAGCTGGGTGGCAGCCGTGCGTCCCAATGTGCGCTGATTGGTGGGAGTGTTGCAGGCAGGGGGCAGCGGTGCTGCTTTCTAGAGAGTTTAATTGGCCACAGGTGTTTGATGGTGCTGCATTGCTTCTTTGCTTAATGAAATGGCCTTTTATTGCTCCCTGGCACGTGGGCTGCCAATCTGTGGGTGCCTGTCGCATTGCTCTTTCCTTTTGGTGTGCATTTTGGTCTCAATAGCGCCGCACATTAGTCAGATGCGTCTGTGTCGCCCTGCAGCTGAGAATGTGCACCTGAGGCTAATGCTCGGCGGTGTCAGAGATGGAAAGCTGGGCTACTGCCGACAAGGTTATTGTAGCACTTCAGTGCACACACAAAGATAATAACTTGCTTAAGACATTCTAGATGCTTTAAGCTTTTGCTTGTTGGGCATCTTAAGATGAATATAACTAAGTAGGGATACAAAGCTACTGTGTTTGAGGGCTGGATTAGTTTACACGGGGGCATAGCAGTTGTAGCTCAAACAATTGACTTATGGATGCACAAAAAGGCAGAGAAGTCATTGACGGTTTCCCAGGTAACCACAGGACCGGTGGGGGGGGAGTGGAAGCAATGTGTTGGAGGGTATGAGGCGAGGCGGACATGCTGTATTATGTTAAGAGTGAAGGCATAAAACAGACAAGATGACAGAGATAACACCAGGAGGCAATAATTCAACATGAACGTATAAAAAGTGAGGAATGTCAGCAGAGCAGACAAATGAGCATTGACAGGCTATACTGTAAGTTAATTTAACAAGTCACTGTGACCTGCTGTGCTATTAAGACAGGGCTGTCTCATTTCCATGGCGTAGGATCGTGTTCAACAGAGCGACAACCATCCTGTTCTTAGCAACAAGCTGATCAGGGCTGTGTGAGACATGCCGGAGAGTGTTCCTCCAACATTCTCATGTTCTCCTTCACTGTCCTCTCCATTTTCCCCCGTTGGAGAGAGCGATGGAGGGAGATAAGCTGGCGGGGAGGCTGCTGGGTGCGCCATCCTTTGTACCATGTCATGCCATTTCTTTCCTCTGATCAGCTCCAAATGGATCCTCACAGCTATTCTCTGATGGGAAATAGGTTTTGTGAGTGGCTGGTGGATGTGGTTGAACACAATAAAATGAATGTGCGTGTGCTATTGTTTGTCTTTGTGAAATATGTAATAAGATTGTGTAGGTGAATGTGTGTGGAAATACAAAGCAGATAATAGATAGATAATTCTATCCAATCTACAAACAAAGTGCAAACTAAGGGTGCACGATATTGATAAAATGTGATATTGATAATAAAAATTGCAATATCGATATTAATTTCAATATTTTGAAACATGAGTAAAAACATAAAGGTTATGAGAAAATTCATTAAAAAATATTCATAACATATCAAAACACATTTTCAACTGGTTCCAACGGTTCCAATTCCAAGCTACCATGGAGGCATTCTTTTTGGCCACTAATGTTTCCTCTTCGGTCTCTATTATGTCATTAGCTTCCTCAGCCACACATCTTACTTTTCGCTCTATGAACCTCTCCATTCTGTTAGAGGCCATGTTAAACTATAAGAACCTACACTGTCAACATCCATCCAGAAAACCCTCACCTTCCAATGCCCAATTACCACTAATACACACAGCCATAATGGCTGGGAAATTAAAAGAACAATGTTGTTCACGACTGTTCGTGGCTTGATATGATTTTAATGGGCTTGTAAATGCTGGGTAAATACTTGTCAAGGTCTAAGTGGCTTCGCAGTGGGGCATCTGGAAAAATAACACACGGAGCAAAGTTGATTTCATAGACAAGATAAAACCCAATCAATTTTGCAATCAATAGGTCCTCCCAACCATCAGTGTATTTCTTGAAGACATATACACAGTATAAACAGTATACTGGTACCCACTGTAATATACAATAGTCTGTGCTACTGTACTGCGGCGGAGGTTTTCTAAGTTAAGTGCCAACACAAGGGAGGTAAAGGGCAATGCAACACCTGGCAATTGTTTGGCTCCTTAACAGCCCCTAGAATATCTACATAAAACTGCAATTACACACGGTCATAAAAGCTCACGCAGCCAGCAATATATCACCCCATTTAAACTAGATTGATGAGAAATTGACAGGCTGTATTTCAGCACTGGCCACTAAAACAATGCAAACTGTGGCCCCCAGCAATCCATGGCCTCTGTTAATTACAAGGCAACACTAATGCCATATTTTTGTGAGAGAGAGAGAGAGAGAGAGAGAGAGAGAGAGAGAGAGAGAGAGAGAGAGAAAACAAGGTTAAATCATGATGTCAAATTTATGTTTTTAATAAGAGCTGGGTAAGCAAAGACCACAGAGAACTGCTGGAGGACAGAGAGTCCACGTCAGCACATGTTCACACACACACACACACACACACACATACACGGGGCTCTTTAAACGAGTGGCATTCAAATTAATCCTCACCCTTTTTCCTTTGTACTATCCCTGCCTATTATGTGTGTGTATGTGTGTACACACACATGCCCATTAACACTCTTAGTACCTGTCCTATCCTGTTTTATCTGCACTTCTAATGCACTATGGAGCGCATCCTTAAGAGTCAACACTTAACAGGCTGTTTGGATGTGTGTGTGTGTGTGTGTGTGTGTGTGTGTGTGTGTGTGCACGTGCACGCATGTAGAGAGAAAGAGAGAGGGGAGAACATAATGTAGGATGTATGGAGGGTGAGTGAGAAAATTAGCCAGACCTAATTAAACGCTCATCAGGCACGAGCTGCCTACACACACACACACACTGATAAGGCCAACCTAGTCTTCCTCGCTCCCTCTCTAGCTCGCCTGACTATTGTAAACACATTTTTAATAGTTTCGCCCCTATCTAAACACAAACATTTAAATATGTATAGTTTCCCATACACATACATTAAATATCTCATCTTGAAAACAATGCAGCAAACACCAATTCCATATGCCATGCACTGTTAGTATGCTATTGCTAGTCTGAGCCTCTTTTGTCCATTAGAATTACGTCATACAAGCAACTCGTCTGATACATACACTATACCCGTCAGCACCATCAGTGGATTGCCATTGACCGTTAGTTTTGTCACTCACAAGACTCTACACGTAATTCAGGCACAACACTAATGCTGGGATTTATTTATTACGTTCAACCTTTCCATTTATTTTATGCAATAAACAAAGCCTAACATTTAACAGATTTACAAGTCGTGCAAGACCTGTGACATTTAGCTTCCCAAGATGTTTCCCAGTATAAGTCTAACTTTAGATTTGATCTTTGAGTTATATGCAGTTAGTCATTGTGCATGTCAATACCTCTGCTGTCAAGTAGATGGGTCATAAAGCAGCCAGCCAGCGCTGTGTCCTAGGTTTGACATATTGTAAGTGAGATTATTTCACATTCATAGCATTAAGCAGATGTTTTTTTATCCAAATCGATTTATAATCAATACATCTGTAAACAGTTACACCAGATGTCCTAAGTAACCAATAGTTTGTAGGATACTGACAGCAGCAGGTCAGCAGGCTAACCTAGCTAAACATGATCCATTAAGTACCATACAATTCCCTGAAATATTTGCCAATTAAGTACCAATAAACTGCTCATTTAACAAGCATAACAAGGAAAATGGAAGGATTACAAACATGTTTTCTGGAAGGTGAGAGAGAGAGAGCTTTGGATAGTGGCAGGTGTCGTAATGGTGGATGACAGCAGTGATGGAGACGTTGGTGTGAGCATCTGGCCACGACGGCCGACAGCAGGGCTCAGGGGCAGGTAATGGATGCTGACTCGGCCTCTACGTGTGGAGGTGTGGGGCAGCCACAGATAAAAGCCTGCTGATAAAAGGTGTGTGCATACACAGCCAGGCGGCCGGGTACTGAATCTCAATTAGACCGTGGTGGAGACACAAAGCACAGTGGAGTTAAGGCTGGTGACTACATCGTGTATTGTGTGCGGTAGTTATTTTATCTGCACTAGATTTCTAGCCTCACCATCTGTTGGTCTGAGCATGACCTCCAGGTAGATGGACCATCATTGCATTATCACAGTGTGGACCAGCCTTGTCACAACACACACACACACACACACATTCACCGTTAAAGCAGATCACCTGCTTGCAAACATTGTTACAGAGCAGTGGCTCTTGGCTTCTGATTCTGGTGTGGAGTTAGTCAGACAATCAGATTCATACATTTGAACAAAGATCTTTTACGCTATGTGTTATGCTAATAAGACAGCTGTTCACACATAATTTGGGACTTCCCCGTGGTGTATATACTCATAGGGGGGTTCCAAATTACAATATTAGCCAGTTTTGTTTTTTGAAGTTTGTGAGACACACACACACACACACACACACACACACACACACACACACACACACACTATGGTAGAGGATAAGAAGCCATTTCATTACACACACGTCATCTTAATGTTAGTTGCCAGCTGTATCGTCTACAGGCTAAATTACGCGTGAAAATGTATATTTGTATCGAATGATAAATATAGTTTTATACCGTCACAATAAGTTTCAGGCACTCAATCAACACAAGCTGCACCTTTGTTTGCTCTAGGGAGACGGGCAGGTTTAAGCAAATGACTAGCTCTTGCCTGGGAGAGCGAGGGCTTAAACTTGATGTAATAGATGCGTGTTTCAGAACCCCCCGATTTGGAAACTGCGGTGGAGGGCGAGGCGGCATCTAGAGATAATAGACTTTTCACACCACAGCTTCGCTTAGTGAAGCGCTGCTTGAATCAAGATTGAATCAACATATTAGCTCCACTTCAGCATTACAAAAAAGATGGTTCAAGCTGAAGCCAACACCAGCAGAGGACAGATTACAAACTCAAGCTATTTAACGCCAAAGGTCAAGTTCAGTATTCAACTAGATAAAATCTATCTCTCTCTCAGCAGGAAAAGCCATTCCCAGCTGGAAAGTGTAGCCCTTATCCATGCAGCTAAATGTCACACAGTGACCATCTGTTCCATCCAGTAAGGTGGACAAAAGCAGGAGGGGGGTGGGTGACCTCTGGATAGCCCTCCCCCTGGAGGCCACAGTGGCCATGACAGACAGAATGGAGAAACGGAGAAATGAATATCTGAATGATAAATCATTCTCCCTGACATTCAGGGTGTTGACGGGGGAGGGTGGGGGTGGTGGTTGGCATGGGAATAGCCTGTGTGCAGCTAAGACAGAAGCATCACATATACTATAATGATGTCCAGCGGACCTGCTGGTGTGTATGTATATGCAGGTGTGTGCACGTACCCAGGTTAGGGGCTGACGTCAGCTCAAGATAGGGATAAGCCTGGAGGCAGACATCGAACAGCCAGCCATTCAATCACACTATTACATGGAGTGAGTGCATTCCTTTGAGTTTTCAGGAGCTTTGTTTGTGTGATATACAGTAATGTGTGTGTGTGTGTGTGTGTGTGTGTGCGCGCGTGTGCGTGTGTGTGTATGCGCGTGTCTTGTGAGATTGTTTTATTTATGCATGTAACGTCAGTAGTCGCTCCTCTCGGTTCTAACATGCCTGCAGGCATCCATACATTGACTAAACTACTGTAATTCGCTGTTCACCAGCCTCCCAAAAAGATCTTTTGAGAGACTACAGCTCATTCAAAGCTGCAACTAGACTTTTAACAAGAACTAAGAGTAGAGAACATATTACTCCAGTATTGGCCGTCCTGCACTGGCTACCAGTAGCATGCAGAATTGATTTTATGGTCCTTCTCTTTAAATATAAGGCACTACATGGGTTAGGACTCAAGCAATGGTCAACAGGCACACTAGCTGCCGTTGCATTACGTGTTCTTCGAATGTCTTTCTAGCCTCGGAAGGACCCGACTAGGAAGACACTTGGAAGGATCCGTCCTACCAAGGAAGCATCCTTGACATTGAGAAACACCCATAATCTCTCCACATAGTCCTGGGTCTTCCCCGAGGCCTCCTTCCAGCTGGACATACCTGGAACACCTCCCAAGGGAGGCACCCAGGGAGCATCCTTACCAGATGCCCATAACACCTCAACTGGTTCTTTTCGCCGCGAAGGAGTAGCGGCTCTACTCCGAGTTCCTCACGGATAGCTGAGCTTCTCACCCTATCTCTAAGGGAGAAGCCA
>JAODLL010083332.1:0-14461 GCA_026546735.1 Forbesichthys agassizii | reverse complement strand
CGACGGTACATTTAGCAAATCGACGTATTTAGTAACCGGTGACGTCGGTTACGTCGACTAATCGTCCCAGCACTAAAATGAACATTATTGGTTTCAGATTGAACGGAATCAAATTATTTAATGGAATAATCCAAAAACAGCTGACTCAATAAACCACTCAAACTTCTGACAGGCTGTTTTTTGTTTGTACGATTTTGTCTTATGTGCAGATTCCATTTTACATCTCCTAGCTGACCGTCTGTTTCCACCGGCACACTTTGCTGTTCGGATTTTGTCAACAGCTTTCGCGGTTCAGCCGTCTCTTATCTCCCTCTCTGTCCTGCATTTTTGAAATTCAGTGACACTTTATCAGGCGACTGTCATTAAACGAAATTCAAAACAACGCCGGAGGGATTTAAAATTGGTAAAACATAACAACCCAATCAGCACAAAGGGGAGAAACGATTAGCTAATGATTACCAATGGTGGTGTTGATGAATTCCAATAATGACATTTTACAGTAATGCATTGCAGTACTATCATCTCTCTCTCTCTCTCTCTCTCTCTCTCTCTCTCTCTCTCTCTCTCTCTCTCATGAGCTTGTGTCTCTTTGTTTCCTGTGTCTATGCTCTCTCCGTGTCAATGTCCCTCTATATATCTGTGTTAATCTGTCATTGCAGGGGTCACAGCTGATCCCTCTACACCCCCAAACACTGCTTAACATGATCTGTGTGAGAAGAGAGAACGTGCGTGTGTGTGTGTGTGTGTGTGTTATGACAGTTGCGTGCTTCACTGTGGTGATGCAAGTCCCAGATAGCGTGTTAAGAGTGGCGCCAACACACAGATCATGTTAATACACAGAGCCCATGGGCCAGATATATGTTACCATAAGTGCACAGTGCACGCCCGTGAGTGTGCATGTGTGTGAACTGTGAGTCCATACCTGCTGCCTTCCGGAGCCCAGTTCCCTGTTGGCCAGCCGGGTAGGATATTGCCAGTATGAAACTCGTGCGTCAACATGTTTTAATTTAATGTAATCATCGCACTTTGCTGAAGCCCGCGTTGGTTTTTCAGGGTACGGAGCAGGTTATTGGGTACGGGGTTATGAAGCTATTAATTCATGTGGCGACATGTTTGTTTGCTCACACCTCAGCTGGGGCTGTAATGAGACGGGGTTCGCCGGAGGAGGGGTTGTGCGCATTTGCATTTGCACATGCACACATCCACCTCAGATTCCTGAATATTGAGTCAAACTGGCATTACAGGGACACTTAAGTAAGTAAACTAACATTAAAAAAAATGTACATACAATCTTTGTTTTGGTTTCAAACTTAGCAAGTTTGAATGCAGGCGCGCATACATTAGTTTATGGCTTGCTTTGTTTAATTTTCTTCCAAATCAATGACGTTATACCTAGCTGGAGCAGTGTACACCTAAACTCAGGCATTACTACTGTATAACCAGTCTACAAAACTGGACAGCAGGGAGCTTGATGCTTGCATGATCGACACATCTCCTCAGAAGGAAAAGAAGAAAAATCTAATGAGCGAAAACAGAAATGAGCATTGAGCTGCATCTGGCTTGTTTTGACCTCGGGCTCATTCCCAAACCCCTGGTTTATAATATACGTGGCCGTTAATGACCAAGAAAGGCAGCGGCTTCTTTATTCTCTACAGAACAATGGGAAGTTGTAGGGTATGTATGTTTATTTTATTTTTCGGTACAGGCACAAGTCAACTGGTCATGGTATGTCCTCAAGAAGAACTGTGGCTAAAATGATAATTCTAATAAGCCTGCCAACTGACAGGTTGCCAGGCGCCCAGGCAGGTAGACAAATGTACGGACTGGCGGACAGATAGACAGACAGACAAATTAAGGTATTTAAAGTCAGATGATGTCTCCCTGCTCCTCTTTTGAAAGATGATCTTGAGGGGGAAGCGACAGGCTAGATTGATGGGCGAGAGGGAGAGGGAGAGGACGATAAGCTACGGGTAAACAGTTCACGGCATATTTCCTTTTTTGCAGGTGATGAATGACAACAATCCTTTTTCTCTCCTATTCTGTCTCTCCTCTCCTCCCCTGTTCATTACCAGGCTCCTAACTGAGTAAACACTGTTAGACTGAGAGAAAGAAAGATGCATCCAGGAGATATGATGGGTGGCGAGGAGACAAAGAATATCATAAGATATCATAAGAATATCAAAGGAGAGATAGAAAAAGGAGCGTATGGTTCAACATTAGAATAATACCTTTTATTCATTGGAGTGTTGGCCTTTAGAAATAATCAAGTAAAATAAATCGTCCACCCTGTTGCACCTATGGGACAACTGAGATGTTCTCTATGATTGGTTGCTTTATGTTTACAGCATAGCCCCACCCAATAATAACCCCCGAATATATACGATCCTCATCCATCTGTGTGTGTCCAAAACCACCTCAAAATGTAACACATCTTTACTGGTGGTTGGTGGTTGTTCCTATTTTAATAGTCACAGATGTGGTCTTGCTAAATACCAAATAACATCTCAGTATACATGTTAAGTATGAAACTCTGAAGCTATATGTTGGGCAAATGGTTTCCACCTGTCATTTTGTTTTTAATTTTTTAAATTTTATAATTTGAATCAATCTCATTTTAATGAGAACTCTCAACAGTAATAGCATTGGAATCAATACATGGGTCTGAGTTTCATTGCCCTGATTTGATTTATTATGGAGGTGCTATCTGTAAGAGAGAATAAATGATAGTTTTAAGACAGATGCAGAGTGTGGAAAGACATTCAGGACACTTGAGAGAACTATATCCTATGTAAACATCATTAGTTGACCAACAAACCATCTAAGGTTTTGTGTGTGTTTGTGTATGTGTTTGTCATATGCAAACATATGACGTCTAATTGAATGCAATCAAGGTCCTTGTTTGCCCTTAAAATACAATTCTCTCTCTCTCTCTCTCTCTCTCTCTCTCTCTCTCTCTCTCTCTCTCTTTAATGCTGTCAATCGATTAAAAATGTTCACAGTCATGGATTATGATGAATCACAATTTTTAAATACTAGAATTTACTTGTAAATGTGCAGTGTTTAAATAAATGCATGACAAACTGATTTAAGTTTTCATTCAGTTTTATTATTTCAACTATTAACATTTTAAAATCTCCTTGCACAACATTGCAGACATCTCTGCCTAATAAACAGTCATGTACCTATAAGCACGTATTAATCAATGAATGAAGGGTTACATAGCACGAAACCGCAGCCGTTCTTGCCACTATGGTATGGTACGGGTTATGATAGATAAGTGGCTAGCTGCTAGCAAAAACACAAAGTCATATTCGGTTAAGCAAGAAACGGTAAAGATAAACAAAGAAATATTTAATCTTTGTTATTATCGCGGACATAATATTAAATGTTTTATATGATATGACCGATCACTGACCCAGATAAAAGCATTATTTCTCGCAGTACCAAAAACGGCAATACAATTCCGGCAGGGGATACAATTTTCGGTATGACATGCAAGAGCGTCTTTGTCAATGAGCAATGTTGAGGTATAGTAAATCTACACAACATTATTTATGCAGCCTATTTCCAATCAGTTTACTGTTTCTGAACAATAGCCTATAATAATATAATGTAGATGTGCACAGTGCATCACTCTTGATAACATGCCTGTCCTGCAGACTAGTTGTTTATGCTTTGGTGGCTTATGAGTTACTGTATCAAAAACTATATTTACAGATTTGGTCATCTGCAAATGTTGAACATTAAACTTTTACATATGGTTTGTGATCAACTGCAGTTCATTGCTTTGTGTAGCCTACAACTAGTAACTTTATGTAGCTGACAATATCCTCATATGGGCATTATCAAAACAAACTGTGCAGTAATTACGCAACATATGCACTTTTCGCTCATTCGCCTCTTTCCCCGCCTCTCTCCCACAATCGTGACATGTTAAAATGTAATTACTTGAAATCATAAAATGAAAACGTTTCAGTTATATTTTGGTGTAGGCTGTGTGTAGCCTATGATTTCAAGTAATTTTAACATGTCATGATAATATATTGATTATTTATCTACAACCAGGAGCTAATACTTGCGCTGAAATTCCATGCGCATATAGCTAAAAATAAACCAGTGGTGGTAACTCCGTAGTCTTGCCGTAACAGTCAATGACCGAAGTCTTCATCCTACGACGCCACAGGCTTTCGAACGCTTTGAAAAAAGGTCATTGACCAAGCTGCAATTTTTGACGAGTTGGGAATGAGTGTTGCAAGCAGATAGTGTGTTTCATTTGACACTTCACATTCCAACACAAACTAAATAGACAGGTTTCAAGAGAAACTTTCGTCAGAAACATTGTATGTAGATGTTGATTGTCAATGTATTTAATTAAAATAGATTACTTAGTAAATACTATATTATATTTTAAACTATCATAGAGGGTCCTGACGGTTCCACACTGATATTTATATATATACATGTATATATATATATATGTGTGTGTGTATGTATACATATAATGTATATATGTACAGTATATAAGCACATAAGTGCTAGTTTAGGCAGGCCACAACATCAACCTTAGACAAGTGTATTCATCAGCTGATCTCAACCAGCTGATAGATCAGCTGATTAAATACATGATTAAACACATCACCTTATTGAAGCTGCCAAAGCCTGCCATGTCCTTTCCTTTACAAACCGCCACCTCCCAAGGCCCCTCCAGTCCTGCCATGTTTGTCTTTATCCATGTCTGTGGTCATCAATGGTTGCTTTGTTCTGTTCCCTGTGGGGGGTCTGCTCTCAAGAGAGCTCCCAGTACAGAGGCAAACCACCACATATAACTAACTGCAATGCAAATCAACACACACACACACCAGATTCACACACTCACTTCTTATTTGTACCAGATTCATCTTCATTTCAATTACTAATAGCAATACAATAATTCTGATGTATTGTGTCTCTGCATGTACTTTAGGACACTGATATCTTTTGATACATTTTGTTGTATTTTGTATTCACAAGTGCTGTCTTTCAACCAACCACCGACAACTAAAGCTCTATCCATCACTGTGGCAAACGTTCTCTTGTGACGGTCCCTCATTTAATGGGTCTAAACGGCATTGAAAGTTGTTACACGCAGTTTGTTGGGTGACATTGCAATAAAGGGCATGTGGCTTGTACACAGGCATTTTGTAGTTTATTAAATGTACATTTTCTGGTTGCACAGTGTTTATTTATTCATTTCTTGTGTTTAATGCTTTCCAAAGCCATTGCATTCTCAGGCTAATAGAAGGTCAGAAAATCCAGGATATCGAAATTGTCTGTGTCCTCCATCCAGACAGAATAACTTCTCTTGTATTTTGCCAGACTCTTTATTTCTATTTTGTAGCCTCTTATTTCAATATTTTCAATAGGGATGCTTATGCATTGCAGCAAATGCGTAAGGTCTGCTGGTAGATGACTCCTTCTCTCCTATAATGCTCTATCAAGTGAAACGCTTAAATTGCTTGTCACATATAAGAAACTATTATTGAGCATTTACAAACATTTGTTCTACAATAAGTTATTTGATTAATATATATTGATTTCTCACTCTCTTTCTCTCTCTCTCTGCCTTCAGGTCATATTCGAGGCCGAGGTGTCAGACGGCAAAGCTGGTTTCATTGCCATCGACGACATTCAGGTGCTCAGCTACCCGTGCGGTAAGTCGTTAGCGCGCCAGCAATTAGTCCAGGTCCAGTGCATTGTGGCTGATAGCTTTGGCCACTAATTAGACCGCACCCACGATGGTTTCTGTTGCAGCCGAGTGCCTAGATAAGTGGAAAGGTGACACGGGGGAGGGGTATGGAAAATGCTCCGAGAGGAAGAGAGCTAGTGAGAGGGCAGGAGAAAGGGAGGTGTGAAATGATACAGTATTAAGGCAATCATGGGGAGAGACGATTCTGACCACTCAGCACTTTTTACACACACACACACACACACACACACACACACACACACACACACACACACACGCACACAAGCACACACACAGAGAGAACAGAAGCGATCTTGTCTAGAAGTGAGTGCATACTGTTGGTGGTTACATTCAAATTTGAATTCGTGCCACCTCACTTGTCTCCTTCTTGTCTTACCTTTGACACATCCTTACTGTTCATGTATCCTAGCAACAACCTGCAATCCATTTCAAAATGGCTTCACACACTCTGGGTTCGCAGCCTAAGAAGGGGGCGGTCCCCCATGAGTAGTGGTACTTTGGCATTCAGAGCCTCTGCTAAGGATGCTATGTAGGGAGAAAGTATTTGGAATGGGAGTCGTCCTCAGCCTCCACAGTAGTCGCATTCATCCTCACAGCTGCATTTCTGAACACACACACACACACACACACGTACACATGGTTGTGTGTGTTTTAGCTCCATCACCAATAGAAGCTGCTATCTATGATTGCAATCACCTCCCCAGAATGAAAATGTCAAAGTCAGTTGACATCTTCAGAGCCTGAAAGGCTTATTTCATATCTTAGCACGGTAGTTTAGAGTTTATTCCAATTATACCAGATGGGATGTTGACATTAGCTGCCAATTGCATGTCATGCATAATCTGTTATGGTTTGTTACAACTGCAGCAATAATAGTATTCTTCATTTAGTTATAAAATGACATGGCCACCGGCCAGACATATTTGTATCTATAGCTCTGGGTTTAGCCATACCTTCATTAGCCAATGTTCTTAGCTAATTTCTGCTTGCTGTAAAGTAAAACAACAACAACAACAGCACACACAAGCGTTATCTTGTGATCAGCATATAACCTTTTTAGTATGATGGTCTTACTTCTCTTGTTGTGACCTTATTTCCTGTAGATAAAGCACCTCATTTCCTGCGCCTGGGAGACGTTGAAGTGAACGCTGGCCAGAACGCCACCTTCCAATGTATCGCAACTGGACGAGACACATCCAGTAATAAACTTTGGCTACAGGTATAACTGTCTACACACACACATACACACGCATATCTATATGTAGAGAGAAGCCGGCTAAACAATCTGTTTCCTCCAATCAGTTAGAAATGTTTGTATTAGCAATTAGTTAGCAATTATTCCTAAAATTGTTAATATGGTAATGGTTAAAAGTATGCTGCTTTTCTAACAGAATGGTGCTAAATTCTGTACATATAAAATGTTATGTATTTACTCCAGGCCAGCTATGTAAAGACATAAATAGGCTATACTGTACAGTACATGCAGATGCTGTAAATGTGTACATATATAATTCCATACACATACACTAAATATTGACACATGTGGTATTTACTGACATATTGTGTTGTCATTGGTCAAAAGGTATGCAAAAACAAACCATTCACACACTTAGATTGTAACTATAGGCTATTAAGAGATTAAAGCTGCTAATAGCAATACTTACATAGCAATACAATACATATTATATATTGTGATAATGACATTCAAACATGCTGTGTTTCTTGTGTGCAGTATTATGTAACACAGTGCTGCCTGCTGGTGACATTGAACAAGGCATTTAGCATGCACCAGTCCCACTTGGGCACCTAATGTTTCATACAGAAAAGGACAAACCATTTTGACATTGACGGTGCACTTCCAAATAGTTTCCCATAGCTGACTGAAACCATGGCCAGCCAAAGGGAGAGTAGAGAGGAATGTAAGCTACAAACCCAAATCTAGGAGTATCCCTTTAACCATTCATACTTTGTCTCTCTTAGAGGAGAAATGGCGAAGACATTCCTGTGGCTAAGACTAAAAACATCAACCACAGACGATTTGCAGCCTCCTTCCGCCTCAAGGAGGTGACCAGTCACGATCAAGACCTCTACCGCTGCGTCACCCAATCAGACCGTGGCTCTGGGGTGTCCAACTTTGCTGGCCTGATTGTCAGAGGTAAAAACAATTTAGCATGATTAGTTTTGTGACCAAGACCCATTCATTCTACAATGGGCTCAACACCATGCTAATAGCGTCGTACGTTATTTTGTTCTGATGTTTCTCCTTTATTATTGAGTTTGTTGTTACATCATTGAGTGTGAAGTACAGTTTGTACAATCAAGTTGTCCGTGTAGTTTTAGCATACTTCCTTTGCTCTGTTGACCTGCTTCTTGGGCCATTTGCATGGTTTGAAATCTTCCTGTCTAAAAGTTTTGGCATGTCAAATGTGTGTCTTATGTCAGCAGAGCAGATTCACTGTATCTTCCTGCTAAAATGCAGCCTCACTATAGCATACTAGAGACAAACCTATGTATATATATAGTATGACTTCTAGGCTGTGTGCGCATGTTCATGCATGTGTGTCCGTATTTATATATGTGTGTGTGTGTGTTCCATAGCTGTCATGTGCAGTTGACGTGTGGCTAATAAGGTGTCACCGCTGTGTGTTTGAGATGGAATGCTTTATTCATTCACATCCAATAGCTCCCATATTCAATTCATCTACCAGAGAAAGATAGAGAAAAGAGACAAAGGATGGGAGTGACAGAGTGAGAGAGAGTGAGAGAGAAGGCTGGAGAGGGAGGAGAAGATGGTGAGAAGTTGAATGTAAATACCCAGCTCATTATCCTCAGAATCAGGAACATGTGTGAATATGTAAACAGCCCAGCAGAGCCATGTTTGTTTTTCTGAGACCGAGAGCAGAGAGAAATGAGAAATCAAAGCAGGAGAGATCCCTTCTCAATATGAATATGAATGTGGTTAGAGCCAGGCACTACCACTGCCAGGGTTACGGGTTCTATTCCTTTTGTAGCTCAGTGGTTACAGCAAGGCATTACCTTTTAACCCGCAACTCAACAAGGCACATCCATTAATGACTCTGGAACTTTTCTTCATATGCAAAACTCCCAAGTGAAAAGGAACACAAGCATCAACAGGCCTACTGTATGTCTGAACGTAAATACTGTCAATCAACGCATATGGCAATGCAGTGATACATGTGGTTCTATTGGCCTGTTGTCATCCACATCCCTGAGAAGTTGAATGCTTGGAGCCGTTGAGTATGAATATTGATCCAGAAGCGGAAATGGAAAAGACAACGGCAGCACACAAAGAACAGCGGGAAAACAGGGAGGGCTCATCTTTATTTATTGGAAATATCAGAAGGGAGATGAGCACGGAAGAAAGAAATCAGAAACATTGGAAGCTGCTGTTGTTGTTTTATTATTATTATTTTTCTTCTCTCAATTCCTCAAAAGTCTACTCTGGGGATGTTTGAGTTTGCCATTGGACACCAAAGAGGGGAGAGATTCATCTCAAATTATTCAGAAAGATGTATTTATTGTGATATAAAACTGGGCAGAGTGCAAGAGTAATTGAAATTGAGAGTAAATGGAGATGGAGACGGGGAGATGAGAAATTAGCAGAGCAGAATGCATTTATCTGATAAGAATCTGAAGAACGGGACTCTGCATAATGTGTAGATAGGAAGAATGGGGGGAATTTGTCTTGACTGTGGTGTTTTTTGTTTGTTTTTGAAGTGATACATGGCCAGCGTTTGAAAATATGCTATTTTCTTTCTTCACTTTCATGGAACTACTATTTTAATATTTATATTCTTCTGTTGAGTTTTTCATTTCTCTCTTCATCTACAAATACACTGCTAATATATTTTACCTAATAAGACATTTTGCATTGCATCAAAGTTATTTAGATTTTGCAACGACAGTATTATATTGTGGAATCGCCTCACATTGTGTGTGTGCGAGCACGTGCGCACACACCTGTGTGTGTGTGTGTGTGTGCGAGCACGTGCGCACACACCTGTGTGTGTGTGTGTGTGTGTCATTTATTCTTAGGCTGGCTCTAGTATAGCCTTGCCCTATGGTTACTCCTGTGACAGAACACATCATCTTGCCAGCTTGTATCAAACACACACACACACACACAAACCCGCACACACATACACACACCATGCCAGCTCGTATTACACACACAGTTTATGGCCTAAAAACCTCCTGCAACATTACCATCTCTCTCTCTCTCTCTCTCTCTCTCACACGCACAGATGTACACAACAGAGATACACGTTTTCAAACTGTCAGACATAGGAGGACATTATATTGACTTATAGTCAGCCTCTAACCCCCATAACCTAGCCTCCCTCTTTGCAGGACATTCCCTCACTTTGCTATGTGACACACACACAAGCACACGCACACGCACACGCACACACACACACACACACACACACACACACACACCCACACACACAGAGCAAGCAACCCTCTCACTTTAAGTGTTAGTGACAGGTGCAGCTTTAGGCTGTGTGAAATGATAGAAAATCTGAAAACTACCACTGTTGGCTATCGATAGTACTGACACACACACACACACACACACACAAACACACACACACACAAAATGCATTTATACACATACACACAATCCATTTATACACACACACACACACACTTCCTCTCTCAGGTGTCCTCCAGAAAGTTATGTAGTGATGTCAGCAGTGGTTTGTGAAAGCTAAACTTTATCAACAAGGTTGCTGACCATGTCTAACAAACAGCAGCAACATACTGGGCAATGACAGGCTGCTTGAGTATCTCTCTCTCTCTCGCAAACACATAGACCACACACACACATACAGTCGATTTAAAAAAGTCTACATACTGAATGAGACAAAGACAAATCATGTCAGAACTTTTCCCACCTTTAATGTGACCTATAATTTGAACAATTCAATTGAAAAACAAACTGATAAAATGAAAAGGTGCTTCAACAAAGTGTTAGTTTAAGGGTGTGCACACTTATGCAACCAGGTTATTTTATTGTAAGATTTCAGTTTGTTTTTCTGACATGATTTATCTTCTCCTCATTCGTTTACATCACAAAAACCTGGCATTTTAACAGGGGTGTGTAGACTTTTGTATATCTTGTATTCACATTCTACCCTTTAGAACATGTTCCATGCCTTTGTAATATCTTAAAGAAATATATATTTGGCAATGATTAAAATACCCAGTGTTGGGCAAGTTACTCAGAAATTGTAATACGTTACTAGTTACTTAATACTCCTTCAAAAAGTAGTAATATTACTTACTTATTAGTGGGTAATAAAAGTAGTACATTACATTACTAGTTAAATGACTATATTAGTTTAACAATCACTATTCTGCCTCGCTCCTTACGAAAAATGACAACTTGTGTAGCCAGCTCATTTTAGAATCCTCTTTATTGGAACATCAATTAGCCTTAGAAGTCATCAATCAGCCAAAGTCAAAACAGCATCTCAAACCAGATCCAGACCAAACAGGTCGGTTCAATTAGACGACCCTAAATTTGCTAGGAACAGAAATCGTGTTCTTGTAACTAAGTAATTACTGTTTTGGAAATAGTACTAGTTACTGTAAAATGTAATACTGTAAATAATTATGATTAGGACAGGTAATAGTAAATTACAATGTCACACGCTACCCAGACAGCTGTAATTATTTAATTTATCTTAGTTTTCTTCTCTTTCATATTACATTTTTTGTTCAAACTTTTGACCTGAAAAAAAGAAAAAGTAGGCCAGCATTCATGATTAATGGCAAAAGATCTATGACAACAAAAGAGCCTAGTCAATAGAGATTATATTCTTGCAGTTATTTTTAGGTCAGCTTCTCAAATGACAAGTTGTGGAAGGAAAGAAAGCACAACAAAAACCAGACAAATCAAAAACAAAGGCATTCCAACACACATCTCTCTTGAGTCTCATAATGACCCAGATTCTTTTCTCAATGTTTCAGTTTGATGTTTATTATCTATCGTTTACAAAGTCAATAGGGGTTTTAAACATTAAACACACACACTCACACACCCACACACACGCACACCCACACGCACACACACACACGCAGACACACGCACGCACACACACACACACACACACACAGTAGGAGCCCTTATGAGCCTGTGCTCATACAGACATACACACTCTCAAGTACACAAATAGACAGAAAACATAGATTGTACAATATATTTGCATAGTTTCTTTCAGAGGATCCTAATGTGTTAATTAAGTTATCTGAGAAAGTTATTACTTCATTATTAATCATATATGAGGTGTTTTGAACGCATTGCCAGCTACTCTTTGACCTCTTTGGTTTTCACAATCTTCACTCTCAGGATTCTGCACTGTGTGTGTGTGTGTGTGTGTGCATGTGTGCGTGCGTGAGCGTGCTGTCAAACTGAGGTGTTTCATCTAATAGTAAAGAGACACTTCCCAGCGTGCACCTTGCTGACAGCCATCTGCAGCTCATATTTTATACACACACACACACACACCAAATAAAAAGAAACGACAGCAAATAAATAAAAATACCTTAAATATACAGTACACACGTAAAAGCACACTAATGTAATACACGGGCAGAATATTCTCATTTTGATAAACTTGTATATGGATGGGTGTTCTTGGTGAAATACTACACACAGCAGTGGTGTGTGCGTGTGTCTGTGTGTAGTGACAGCTAACTGGGATATTTTTTTTAGGTCTTTTTTTAAAGATTTTTCTCCAGTTTGTGCGTGCGTGCGTGCATGCCTGTGTGTTTGTGTATTGTATAGTGTGATTTGATTTGTGCGTGTCAGTACATACCGTGTCTACGGTCCGTGTGCGTGCATGTGTGCATGCCGCAGGGCAGACGGATCCCCGATGCAGCCAGTGTGAAGGTTCTGTATGTGTTATTGCTTGTCGGCTCGTCAATCGCGTGCGCGTGACAGCTAGCACTGATCTGACTCACTGGCCCTGAACCCCCCACACATCGATCACACGACACACACACACAGTTGAATGCATTACAAGAGTAATTCCACACTATGCATTATCATCTTACGTTGCTTTTCATGTGTGTCTGAGACACACATTGCCAACGCAGCTCAGAACAAGTATCCGCCGTTTACAATGTGACCTCAGCTGATGGCTTTCAACAGCTGTGACTATGTTGGTAGACCTCCTCTAGTGTAATAATAATAATGTGGACGTGTAAGTAAACTGTAAATGTTTTGTTTTCTTCACCCCACCCCCCCTTCCCACCTTCCCTGTTCACCAGAGCCCCCTCGGCCCATAGCCCCACCTCAGCTACTAGGTGTAGGACCCACCTATCTGCTGATCCAGCTGAACGCAAACTCCATATTTGGAGACGGACCTATTATACTGAAAGAGGTATGATGAACTACAATATACAGTACTGTATGTCAATGTAATATCAAAGCTGTTCAAACAAACAACAAAGCTGTTCTCCACCATTCATCCACCTGCACCACATTGCACACAATCCAGCAGGCCTGAATGTGACCGGTAGGGACTCCTAAACCTGTGATATACTTGCTTTTAATTATGCGTACGCGTAGGCAAGATGGCTACCAGGCGTATCAGGCGCGTGTCCTGCATTCCTTTAGAGCGTAGTTTGTGCGCGTCCTCATATATTAACGCTACGTGTACGCATGATGCTGTACAGCACATGAACCTGGGGGCAGTATCAGGATCGGACAGGCAGATCAACCAGGGATGATTCGGGCCCTGATCTGCCCCCTACTGGATATATTTTAAATCCTCCAAGCACACGCAAAGTACGCAGGCAAGTATATAAACAATTCCTTTCGCGACGCAGCCGCTTGTCTACGTGTACGCGTTGCACAAAGCAAGTATATCGGGGCCTTTAGGTGCATGGTTCCATCTGACACACTTGACACGTTGAACACTGATGTGATAGCAGCCTTGTGTGTAAAACAGCAGTTGTGAACATCCCCTGGGATCAGGTGGAGTATCGCATGACCGCAGGCAGCTGGACGGAGACCCACGCGGTCAACTCCCCCAACTACAAGCTGTGGCACCTAGATCCAGACACAGAGTACGAGATCCGAGTGCTGCTCACCAGGCCAGGGGAAGGCGGGACAGGGATGCCCGGGCCACCGCTGGTCACCCGCACCAAGTGTGCAGGTACTTTCATCCATCAAGCTGCCTGCCTTTCTGCCTGTCTGTCTGCCTGTCTGTCTGCCTGCCTGTCTGCCTGCCTGCCTGTCTGTCTGCCTTTCTGCCTGTCTGTCTGCCTGCCTGCCTGCCTGTCTGCCTGCCTGCCTGTCTGTCTGCCTGTCTGCCTGCCTGCCTGTCTGCCTGCCTGTCTGCCTGTCTGCCTGCCTGCCTGCCTGTCTGTCTGTCTGGCTGCCTCTCTGGTGGGCTAGCTGTCTATCTTGTGTTTGTCAGTCTTGCGTATTCCCCTGTTTCCCCATCTCTGTCTGAATGTCACTGTCTCCCTCTGCTTATG
Source organism: Forbesichthys agassizii (assembly GCA_026546735.1). Lineage (NCBI taxonomy): Eukaryota > Metazoa > Chordata > Actinopteri > Percopsiformes > Amblyopsidae > Forbesichthys > Forbesichthys agassizii. The sequence continues at coordinate 201 of JAODLL010083332.1, read as the reverse complement.
TCTGTAGGCTGGTGGAGTGACACTGAGGGGATGGGGGGGAGGGGTGACTTGTACTGGGGGAATAGGGTAGTTAGTTGCTTTGTGGATGCGTGCTCACTGAACTGAGAGAGAGAGAGTGATTACAATACCTCTCTCTCTCTCTCTCTCTCTCTCTCTCTCTCTCTCTCTCTCTCTCTCTCTCTCTCTCTCTCTCTCTCTCTC
>JAODLL010083331.1:0-14462 GCA_026546735.1 Forbesichthys agassizii | reverse complement strand
AAATTAATACAGAGAATTTCTATTTGGGTATTACCAGCGTGAAGTGTTGTTAATGCGTTTACGTCGTGTCGCGTTTCAGAACAAGGTGTTTATCCACCGAGGGAAAGAGTATGAGCGCAGGGAGGACTTCCAGAACCATCTGATGAGCCAGTTCACCAGCGCTGTGAAGCTCAACATCAGCACCATGCCCGGGGATGACATCAAGAACTCTCCCCTGCAGTGTATCCTTTTACATGCACGCACGCACCCACACACTCACTCGCACGCACGCACGCATTCTCGCACACACACACACACAACGAGTCTAATACATTACACACATGTTGGACATGTGTTACTGTAATAATATTACATTTTTCAGTAACTAGTAGTATAACAAAATACTTTTTCCAAAACGATAATGATATTACAACTACTAATCAATGTAATGCTGCATTACTGCATTACAAGAACAAGATGCCCCCCCCTTAGACTTTCTTATTAGTAATTTACTTTTTTTAAGGAGTAATACGTAAAAAGTAACACATTACTATTACTGACCTGAGTAACTTGCCCAACACTGGTACACGCACACCTGGAGATTGTGTAGTGAGATTCAGATTACAGCACGTTTTGCACACACACAAAATATATGATTCTCAACATAACAGACAATCTCAGGTGCTTGCAAAACAGCATGAATGAGTATCCATTGGTATTCATTTGTATTCCTTAGTGCATTACGCTAGACATTCAGTGTTTCACCGTGCAACCAGTTCTTGAGATTCCTCCACGCCTAAAGAACAAGCTGGTTCCTGATCAGATTATCAAGTTAGCATCTGCATTCATAACATTTCTTATCACGAAATGAATTCACTTGTTTGAGAAATTATTGCCTTGCAAAAATATATCTGATGTTTTGACTATATGAAATGGGATAAATGACCAAGGGATCTTATATCTTATGTAATATATCTGCTGTTTTGACTATATGAAATGGGATAAATGACCAAGGGATCTTATATCTTATGTTGCTGTGACTTTGGTTTCCCGAAATCTCCTTATATATTTATTTACCTGTTTGTCTTTTACCTCTGTTTCACTGTGATTTTTTAGCTTCTACAAGGCCAACTACGTTCAGCGTTTCCACTACTCCAGACCAGTGAGGAAAGGGCCCGTGGATCCCAACAATGAATTTGTGGTGAGTTTGCTTCTGTAAACCTTGTGACGTTGTTTGCGTGATTTCATTAGATCCGCTGTCCTATGGGTCAAAATGACCCGGTGCATTTGCCAGTAGAGGGCAGCAACCACAACACGGACATATGACATTCCGCGGTTTCCTCCCTCTGCTGCTAGTCTGCTGAAATGCCTTAGGACAGCGCAAGGGTTAAAGCTAACTTTGAAAATACCATACCATGAATCAGACTGCCGTTATGTCTGATTTATGGTATGGTATTTTCAATCGTCATCTAATTAAAAGCTTTTTTGAATAATTGTGTATTCAACTGCTTTTGAAAAGAAATGTAAACTAAGTAAAAGGGAGACAATGTATTCCACATGCTGGAAAAGTATAGTCATTGTATGTGGGAGTGTATGAGTTAATAATGTCTTATTGCTTTTGGGTTCATTAAACACTTACTTCTCACTAAAAATGGTCTTATCTCTCTGGGGTTTGAGAAATACAAGACAAAAGTATAGCAGAGGTTTAATATTATAGTAAAATGCAACCTCTTTCATCCCCTTATTTATTTCCTAGTCGATGTGGATTGAACGGACCACCTTCACCACAGTATACAAACTGCCAGGGATCCTGCGGTGGTTTGAGGCCACAGATATGAAACATGTAAGTGACCAGCGATGTGAAAAAGTACATTGCTATGAAACATGTAAGTGACCAGCGATGTAAAAAAGTACAATGATATGAAACATGTAAGTGACCAGCGATGTAACAAAGTACAACCATACTCTGTTTCTGTATTATTTAAGTACACAGAAAGACTACAGTATGTATACTAGAGTGTGTGTGTGTATTTGCAGTATATGAATGACTCGTGTCCTTTTCCCCGTCATCTAAATCTATATAAACTATATATTTTTGTGACCTGTACACCAGACCACTCTGTCTCCACTGGAGAACGCCATAGAGACTATGGAGTCCACCAATGAGAAGATCCTTACCATGATAAACCAGTACCAGTCTGACAGGAGCCTTCCCATCAACCCCCTCTCAATGCTGCTCAATGGCATTGTGGACCCAGCTGTAATGGGGGGCTTCGCCAAGTACGAGAAGGTGGGCGGTCTAATAATAACAGTATAGATCCAGCAGTATTGTATAATATTGTTATCATTGTTAATAGCGAATGTTTGATAAAGGGACTACTTTATCCTGTAAATGATACTGCTGCGTTTGTTTACAAAAAATACATCAGTCTGTACAGCATGTTGATGTTTGTATTGTTTAAATAGCCCTTAGTAACACTAAATATTCAGATTTAATTAAAAAGTATATATCATGACAGCATGCATTTACATATGACAATCTTACTTTAAAACTAAACTGAAGATGAAGCACTGTTGTCTTTAACTTCATCTCTCCAAATTTCCTGTCTATAATTCCATTTATATATCGCTATCAGGGTCAACTTACTCAGGCACTGAATGATCACAGTCTAATTCTGAGCACCAAATTGCATTAAATGTCATAAGGCGATTATAATCTCTCCTTCATATACCTAAATATCATTACTGCTTACGTTCATTCAGTCCAGATGAGATTAGTCGGCTTTTAAAGTGCATATGAAGATTGAAAAGTCAGTTATTGATTTGCATTAGCAGAAACAGACATCTATTATTACAAAATGAATTTGTTTGTTTTGGACTAGGCTTTCTTTACCGATGAGTACATTCAACGTCACACTGAGGACAGAGATAAACTACTACGACTCAAAGACCTCATTGCATGGCAGGTATTGACCACACACACGCAAACGCACGCACACACACACACACACACACACATACACACACACACAAACACACACAATCACACTCACACATTTCCAACTTTTACAGATCCCATTACTTGGAAGAGGCATTCTTCTTCATGGGAAGAGAGTGACGGATGACTTGCGCCCATTCCATGACCGCATGGAGGAGTGCTTCAAACAACTGAAGAAGAAGGTTGAAAAGGAGTACGGAGTGAGAGAGCTGGTGAGAATTGAGGGAACAATTGAATCTGAGGGCAATAGGGGATAGGGCGATTAAATGGGCGCCCGTGGGTGTGCATTTGCTATGTGTCATATGTAATTCTGAAACTAGCAAACATACTGCGTTTGCATTGCACCGCTTAGCACCGCTTAGCATCGCATTGAGCCTGTTGGAAGATATGACCCCTTAACCCAGAATGCTCATTTTATCCAGGCTGGATAATTGATGGCAATCAAACAGTAAATTAGCTTTCCGGCCATAGAGGCAGATAAAAGTGTTACAAGAAAGCTGCTTAGAATAATATGGGATTTAACACAGATCCTTTTCTGAAACAGTGAGGTTCGGTCCTCCATATACTGTATACTGTTTGATCAATGTCTAATTGCCTAGTATTGTGTCCATCTTTGTATTGGGTCCTTCTTTGCCAGGAGATAATCTAGTCGTGGTTCAGTGAAACTTGGGTTGCTGTTTGAGAGAGAATATGTATTCACTTTTACAATTGTTTCTCAATTTCTAAAACTGTATGAACGTTTCCAATTAAATAGTATTCTTAACTCATAACACTAGTAATACATATTACTACTGAAGCCTTACTTACTACTGAAGTAAGTAATAAAGTATCTTGTGCTAGACAGTTCAAACCCAAGGTTTCTTAACGTAGCCTTCCATACAGACACTTACTGCATGTCCTGTAATTCTTTTCTCTCCTCCGTTAACACCGCCATCCCTCGCTCTTAGCCGGACATGGATGAGAGGAAATCCACTCGTCCTCGCTCCGTGATGCGCTCCATCAGACAGTCGCTCATCTCAAACTCCTCATTCCAGGGGTCTGAATGTGGGACCCCGACAAAATCATATGCAGACAGGTAACACACCTGCACACATGAGCACACACTCGCACATGCACACACACACACACAGTTTAGTTGGGTAACTTAAGCTCAGCTAATAGTGGTTTAGCTGAAGTTTCGATTGTACTGTACCACTAACAAAAGATATACAACATAGATTTCTGGTTCAAAACCCACTTCTACAAGGTTGCCTATGACATTTGACCCTTTGTTTTGCCGCCCCTTGACTCCCTTGCCCTTCCAACAAGCATGTATATTTTATTTTGTTTATTTTGTATATACTATGTCCCAGTTCTTCTTGGTTTGGGTGTGTCTTGTTTCTACAATGTATATTCTGCTTTGGTGAAATGCTTATTACTAGATTATATATGTCTCAGCCAAATGTTTTATATCTATGTATTTGCAATGTAAGATGTCCTTGAGTGTTTTAAATTGAAATCAAATAAATAAAATGTTTTTTTATTTTATTATTATTATTATTATTCATGGGCATATCCAAACACTGTAGACAATGGCTATGTATCACAGAGCTTATTTTAACCAACCGTTGAACGATGCTTACTTAAATACATTGCCTTTACCTCCCCCCGTTCCCCAGGGACTTCCCCTCAGAGACCACCAGCTCTCACAACATGTCACCCCTGCCTCACTCCAGCGGTAGCGTGAGCACCTCGGAGGAGAGGGCGCTCGGGGGTGAGGGGGAGGTGAAGCTGAGGAAGAGCAAGAGGAAGAGGCTCAGGAGCAGCATGATCTTCATCAGCGAGGAGCGGGAGCGCACGAGCACCCTGGACTCGACCAAACGGGTGACTCAGCGCTTTGTAATACACCAGTGGACTATTTGAATTTAAAGCTGCGCAGGTTCATTTTGGCAACACCACCTGGTCACAAGATGCAACTGCACTCTGTTTGAGGCATATCTTTGCCAATGATAGTGAAGCAGAAGAAACATTTCCCATGATTTCCCACACACAAACGTCATATTGACAAATTAAAAAAGTCAATAATAATATGTATAGCAAATTAGTTAAGGGGCAACCATAAAATAAGACAACATTTAAAAGAGACATAGGATACTATGTGTAATTTAAATGTTGAGGTACTTAAAATGCACATAAAAATATTGCATGCATCTCCTCCAATTAAACATCACAGGTGAATAAAGGCCCCTGATTATATTTATAAAAACTCTGTGTGTCTATGTGCCTGAATGTGTTCTTTGTCGCCCCCTAGCTGTCAAAGAAGCAGGAGTTCCGCAGCGACACCAACTTGTCAGATCCCAGCCAAGGAACGGTGGTGCTGACTGGAGCCAACTCCAGATCTCTGCCCGCGATCACAGGTGATGCACACACACACACACGTGCATGCACACACACACACACACACACACATACACACACACACACACATTAACTCCACTCCATTAATTCCACAAATATCCTTCTGAAAATGCCGTGTAAGATAAACATAAAAAATGTTCCGAAAAGAAAATTCAAGGAGAAGCCGTTGTACAAATAGCATAATCTTTCGTGAATATAAAACGCCAGAAGTAAATGACAAAATACTTGTGCCCAATGACGCTAGCCAAAGAACTGCCATTGTTTTCTTACCGTATACAAACAAACATCACTGTCTATTCCATGCAACATTGATTTGACCACCCACAGGTCTGTCCTTGATGGTGGTGGGTGGACCGGAGGATGTGGACAACGCCTCCACAGCCAGGGGCAAGAGGGACAGCAAGAGCATGTCTGTCTGTGTGGCCTCTGACCGCACCGCTGACAGGCGCTCCAAGGGCGTCATCAACCTGTTCTTCAAAACCAAGGTAATGCCAGAGAGATTGGAAGCGTTTCACCCTTCATGCAGACCAGAGTGACCCAGTGTTCCATGCAAGTAAATGAGGAGGTCCACGGATTTCACCATAATAATGCCCATTATTTCTCTCTGGGTGCGTAATGGATATTTTGAGTGCATTACATTAACTAATAATTAAAAGTATATAATCAATCTGAGGCCACAACGGTATTTCTGCAGCAAAGCTGTTTTGGGGGTAAATTTACTTTTGTTTCCGGCCATGCGTGGTAGATGTAGCTGTGTGTGCGCTGCCTACGTCAGCCCCCACAGCAACATGCCGTTTGCGACAGGGCCCACTTAAGAGACCAGAGCATTAATGCTTCCACTGAAATGCATTACAACACTTCATTATTTTATTAGTCCAGTATCTTTGGTAAGACTGCAGTTGTCCTGCTCCGCACCACAGAGAAGGATCATCCCTACAGTCAGATGTGAGCCATGATGAGCTGTGTGTGAATACAGAGGAATCAGCAGCCTAACCGATTATAGAGTCGAACACGTCAAGATGTGCAGAGTTTGGACATTTAGTAGCATGTTTCATGAACCTAGTCGTCACGTCTTGACATCGACACTACTAACACGATGTGATGTGCAGCGTCAATACCCATAGTCACTGTGTGTTTGTGTGTTTTCCAGCAGAGCTCAAAAGAAGACGTGAAGCCCAGTGATTCCTCCAAAGACCACACAAATCATTTCTGATCTGCTATTACCTTATTATGAATTCATTTTTTTCATTTCAAGCACGTTCAAATGCGTTCTACTTCACGTACTTACATGTACGTTGCTGTACTCAGCTCATAGAATATTCAGGATGACTTGTGTTTCAAAATAATTTAATTTTTTTCTTAATAAAGACAAATGTTTTCAATAAAGCTTCATGCATCTGCGTTTAAATCAATTGAGCTTCTACAAGCATGAGTGAACACAAGTATAGAATAGATTAAATGTTTTTTTTTGTTTGTTTTACACACAGTTGTTAGTATTTGCATTAGTAATCGAGACCAAAAGTAAAAGGTTACAGTAGAAAAATGTTGTGTTTTAGACCCATTTCATTTATATTGGAGCTGCCAGAACACTGGTCACTGGTTCTACATATAATACACACTGACATTGAATCAAAATAAATGCAGTGTGACTACTGTAGCATTGAAGGCAAATGCAATGTATTGTTACACAGATTATACAATAATTATTGACACTATTGTCGATCTTCACTCATTTGATACATAATGTCCTGGGCATAAATAATTGTTCAATTGTATATTTGAGAAAAACTGTTTCTTATTTCTCAAAATGAATACACAGAGGTCATTACATAATGTTTTCAAAAGTAATATAGGTGGAGACAGATTATATGATAATACACTTTATAAAATGAACCTAATATCTATCTGAACATGATCTGCAAGCTGCCCATTCTGTGTACAAGGAGAGATATTTTGTATTCTGTAATTCAAATACAGTATCCATAATCTTTCTCCATGATCAACATTGCCAGGATAGCTAACTTCACTTTTAAGATATGTACCGTATTACATCCTGGACAGATGACAGCACACTCCCTCTGTGTGTGTTATAGCTGATCCGGCTGTGTGTGCATTTTAAATGCCTGTGTGTGGAGGATTTCCTCCTAACTGTAATTTCAAAGTTACATTAGATCTTTGTGTAGATACTGGCAGAGAGTACTTCAGCACATCAGAAACAAAATGGCAACTGAAAATCAGCAACCATCTTAAGTCCAAAGGACTGCTCCCGAGGCAGTTTATGTCAAACTGACAATTTTATTTCATGACCTGGCTACAACATAAAGGAAAGACATACATGCCCAAAGAAAATGTATAATAACAGTAGTTTAAATAAACCACAAAGTAAACCATAATATGGGATGTCAGTCTACATCTAACTTAACAGACAGGAAAGCAGAAAAGCATGCGTAAAAGCTAGTTATATAAGGAATGCCCAGGTGTACTTCGTTAAGGAAAAGTCCCCAAAAAAAGATTTTAAAAAGTTTTCCATATAGGTTAAACTTTTACTACACATGTGCAACAGGTGGCTTGCATCAGTGCAACCACATGATTGGTTGAATAGGTTAAGGCTTGGCAGTTAGAAAGCAGACGATTGGCTCTTTTTGATCATGTTATGTCATATTATTTGGATGATTTCCTCCAACTGCCATATTTACATTTCTGAATTCTCCCATAGAGCTCCATTCAAAATGATCTAAGCGGCATGTCTCCTCTATATAGTGTCTTTGGTTACGGCAAGAACTTTTGTCAATCCTTCCTCAGTTGTGTACCGTCTACTCAGGAATGTCACAAACTCAATTCAAGACAATCCTAACATTGTGTGTCATATTATCCCGACGTGGAGTTTTACCAAAACCTAATACTTAAAGTGTGAATTCAGATAATTCATTATAATAATATGCGCTATATGGTATCATTGGCTCTACAAGCAAATAACAGGAACGGGAGACTCTTCTACTGAGACACTGAATTGCCTTGAGAGCTTGCAAGGGTCACAATATTATCATTTTAACAAAGGCCCGTCTTTCCAATTGTGTTTGACCATGCTTACGCATGCTGTTAAATCCTCAAGTAGTTAGTACACAAGTCAAAAAGCTTTTAAACATTGTCCTACTGCATTCAAAGCACTGTTCTGTTTAAGGGCACCGGAACACAGACCCCCAGGCTTTACTCATATATCAAAACTGCACTCTATTAGCCAGCTGTCATAGTCTAAACTTTCCCCTGGGCAAAGATTAAATGCTTTTCTCTTTCCCTCTGCAGTTTCCTATTGGTAGTTTCTTCTGGCTGTTTACTAACGATGCTCATTATAGCAGCTTTCATGCCAGGAGTGCAGGGATCATGTACAATATGCATCCAAATTGGTGTTGTACTGCATGCATTATGGTCTGGTCAGTGCACAGCAGTATATTAGTCATACCCTGCTTTGCCAGCTGCCAGCAGCAGAGGGCAGAAGAGAGCTTCGACTGCTCTGCTCATTAGCGTAATCAGCCTCAGCTGTTACAGGTTGAGCTGTTATATGCTCCTGTGTTTTACCCTTTTTGTTCATGTTTTTATAAACCCTACTGTACCTGTTGTCTAGTCCACAAATATGTAACTTGGTCTGTCTTTTTGTCCATATGCAAACAATGTCCTATATGTTCACTAAAGATAAAGTTTTCCTCAAACTCATAAAGATATGTGTAGATTTAAAATGTATCCATGTACGTGTGGACCAGACAGGACTTATGTGTCTATCAGTTAGCCTTGGTTTCCTGAGCTATACTTTGTCATTTAAAACCATTTGTCAGTAAAACCAGTTAATTATCATTAGGAAAGTGTGCTCCATCACTGTGACAGTTCCTGTACATTGGAATAATGTTATATGGTTACACGTCTTGGGCTATAGTTCATACTATAGTATTTGGCAGAGTCAAAAGAACCAACCATTAATAAGGTAAGATTGAAGCATGCAAGTCAGTTGCCAACCAATGTAGTTGTACATGCCCATAGATTTGGCTGTGTGGGATCAGTAGATGTTTGTTATGTTCTAGCTCTATGGATGTACAGTACAATTAACTAAATGTGATTTGATTACTATTTTGTTGTAATGTAACAGCCACTTATGAGTCATTCTACTGTATAACCATGCCTGTAAAACATATTTAAACTTCTTGTTAAATGAATGTAATGGTAATTTAACCTTTATGTAGAAAATTATTGTAAAATATTTCATGTTATGGGTGGACAGGAGGTGATCTTGCCCTATAATAATAACAAAGAAATGGCTTTTGTAGAAAAATCACGAGACTAATGATTACTCATATGCATGCATGTTCAGATGAATTAAGAGGAAGTTAAAATATAAGGAGTATAAGTGGTTAAACTTTGATTGACCTGACCTCACAGGTCTATTCTCACATACTTGGACAGCACTGTTACCTCCGTTTCAGCAAAGCCTTTAGTTAAGTCACTGTTGAGATAATAAAAAGGAGACATGCCACTTAGACAATTTTGAATGATTCTGAAACCCAAATATAGCAGTTGGAGGAAAATATCTAAATAAAACCCCATAACATAATCCAAATGAGCCAATTGTCTGCTTTATAACTGCCAAGCAGTAATCTAACCGGTTGCATAGACTTAAGCCACCTGCCTATACGGTCTTCCTAAATATCTGCCTGGGGTGTTTCAAAGATGGCTGCCAGTGGCGGGACTCATTGGTCGTTGTGCGTGTGCGTGATGACTCATGCTGACAGCCGCTAGCAGGCAGTGTCCTTGAGAAAATAAAACCTCTAGGGGGCAGTGCAGAACTACTGTATCCAGCACAGACATATTCTACTGTGTTGCTCATTGTTGAATAAAAGCTTTGGTAAATCAGTGCTGACAACAGGCTATTCAGCTCTCTCTTCCAGCAGAATCTAACCATTCTATTTCACTTTAATGTTTTTCCCCTACAGTTTATTTTGTCTAAAATTGAACCCTATCCATTGTGTATTTCTGCTGTTTGTATTCCTTCAATCGACTCTATTCGAACTGTAAATCTCTGCGAGTGATAGATGGGATACTCTGTTGTACAACTCTGAATTGTGGGCAGGTGTGTAAGCATTTTGTAAAGCTTTTGTGAAACAGACTGAATTAATTTCATTTGGGCCATCTCACCTGTGTGTGCATGTAGAACATATCCTGTGTATGTACAGTAGGCTACTGCTGCATGTCCTATGTGATGAATGTGTTCTGTAGCTACTGGTAGATATTACAAAGTATGCACTATACATACAGCACACTGCAATGCAGACAGTATGCTCGAGTGCGTGTTTGCGTAATAGAATACTGTGAAACACAATATTACAGGTATTAGTGGGTAAGCCAATGTCAGATTTTTGCAGACACTCTTCAGTGCAGCCGATTTCTCTGATAGGAAAATTACTTTGAACATGCGTGACGTTCACCCGAGCACAAGGCACGATGGCATATCTAATCACAATATTGTCTTTTCAATTTGGAAAAAGGACAAATTGACTTTTGTATCTGGCGCACGACGTCAGTTTATTGCATTGAGATTCAAATACAAGGGCTTATAAATGGAAATGTGACGCGTGGTAAACAGGATGTGTGTGTGCATCTGATTTGTGTGCCTGCGTTGATGTGGAAGCAATGCGACTGGTTGTGTGTGTGTGTGTGTGTGTGTGCGCTGCTCTGTGGCACTAGCTATGCTGGTAATCAGCCATCTTGTTAGTCTAAAGACAGCCATGTGCCAGAGACACAAAGACGGGAGCAGGCAGGGGAAGTGAGCCGACAGCGGATGGGAATTAGGCGGAGGTTGGTGTCAGCGTGGCTGAGGCAGAGCAACGGGTGATGGAGCTGGACTTGTACAGTATTGTTGGTACAATACTGTTTGTCCGCCTGCCAGGCCAGCAGAAGAATGACATCAAACACAAGGGCATGTTTTCCCCTAGGTTATGTCACTCTGTCTAGGTAGTTGGAGCATCCTTCCCTACAGCCGCCATCTATTTGCATTTCACAAGTTACTTGTGACACACATACAGTCGTGAATTCATGGATGCTGTATGACTAAGTGCTTGACCCCATTAGGGAGATTTGAATAATATCATTAAGCAAATTAGGGCCACATCTGCTGACCCGTCTGCTGTTGAGGGAGAAGGTTGTCATGGCCACCAGCAGACTCTTTGAGGATGATTGGTTCAGCAGTGATCGTCCCATTCGTTTTAACAAATCAAATGACCGAATCGAACACAGGGCCAAGAGTCAGCGTGCTAGGAGCACACCCGTGTTCCTGACAAGAAGGTTCTGAAGGGGAAGCCATCTTGTTAGATGTGTTCCTGCCGGGACCTTTGCTAAGTGCTATACTTGCAGTTCCCATGCAGGCGGGGGGGGGCGGGGGGGGTTCCCACTAGAGTGTATCCTACGGCAACGGTTCACACAGTGCGGCGCTGTATCGTCACGCGAGCGCCTTGGATGTTACGTTAGCAGCGCTAGCTATGCAGTGTTGCCTAATTGACATGTGCTGTGAGAACGGACGCCTCACTCTGGGGAGTCACCCTGGCTGACGTGTCCATCCACTGATTGGGTGGCAGTCGCCAAGGGGCCTTGTTGCCAGGGTAAACACCCCCCACCTCTTCAAAACAACTCTCCTTATCCTCTCTTTAAAGGACATGACGCTTGTACACGTGTTATGGCCGTGTGTGCATGTGCATCCACATGTTATCAGTCACACACTCGCACACACACACACACACAGTGGCCGCTGTCTCCCCTGGTGATGGACTGTGATGACAATCTGTCGCAGCTGCCACCTGCGAGAAACCGACCTGGTCCCCTATACACTCATTGGCTAAGAGGGAAGAAGGGGGAGGGGCCAGGGTGTTGTACTGTAGCTGGAGAAGGTGTATTTAGTCAGAGAGAAATAGACGATAAGAGAGGCTGAAGGATAACCACAAAATAACCATTCTGCCGCCATTGAGAGAGGGAGAAACACAGGCGTTTGAAATGCTCAAGGCGTCAGGATTCGTTTCCCCCTCTGACGGTCACGTCAGTGTTTTGTGAAGGGCTCTGGCCAGTGCAGTACAGTCACGGTCGGAGGGGTTTGGTGAGGCTTCCACCCCTCCAACTGTGTGCTTGGCTGACAGACGGAGGCACAGCCCCGGCCCGCCTGCCTGCGTCACAGCTTAAACTTCCACAAACCACCTGGCACAGTGGAGGTTAACCTCCTTTAGGGCTTCTCGCACAGCTTCCGTGTTCCACTTTGCTCCTTATTGGCCTTCGGTGGCTTAATAAAGGTGGAGTCAGCAATTGTAAGATATTGCACTTTACTTTTTATTTTGTAAATAAATCTAATTTCGGTCTGTTCGTGTGCACACTGGGGAAATATGAAGAAAACCTGTGTTTCTACACAGCCCTGGCTCTACAAAGTGGTGCAGACCGCACCCCACCCACCACTACCCCAGCCTTGATGATGTGTGTCCAATGTGTGAGGGTGTAGCGTCTGAGGGAGGACCCTATAGCATTGAAGGGGAATCGTGTTGTTGTTTTTTAATAGAGTTCAAACGCAATATCGACAATCTTTCTCCAAAATCTCCAACTCCACCTTTTTAGATAGAAAGATACTGTAGAGCAGGTGTGGTGAACCCTGGTCCTGGAGGGCCGCTGCCCCGCACGTTGTAGAAGTATCCGTGCTCCAACACACCTGATTCACATGAATGGGTCATTATCAGGCTTTTAACGGACCCATTCATGTGAATCAGGTGCGTTGGAGCAGGGAGACTTCTACAACGTGCAGCGGCCCTCCAGGACCGGAGTTCCCCACCCCAGCTGTAGAGGATAACATTTTCACTCAGGTACAGTCCACACTGTCCTGTTTCTACACTTGAATGAATGTGTTGTCAGGGGCAAACTACATATGTCAAACTACGTATCTCATGGTCCTAGTGCCTGCCTCATCACCACCCCTTGTACAACTGTTTTCACTGACTAGCGATGAACCACTCCTCTCCATTAGATTATTAAACTGCTTCTTTGTTGTCTTTTGAGTTCCTGTCCCTCTCTGCTCCTCTGCTCTGCCTTCCTTGTGTACACTTGGATTCATGCAGGTAGAGATCACCGCGCTCCCCTACGACCTCACACGCAAGAACGTGAAGTTGTTCAAACCATATGGTACCAGAATGTTGACACATCGTAAAAGTACTACTCGGTTCCCCCAGGCTTTCCAAGGAGTTCCAAAACCTCGACTTGGTGTGACCCATCTGGATGAATAATATGTGAGGACAGTAGAGATGAGAAATAAATGCAGTGTAGTCCAAATACATATGAAATGATCTAATCACTAAAGCTGTGCCACGTTGGCAGCATTTGCACCGGCACAATGTGAAATGCATGCATGGTTACTGTAATGAAAAACTAACAAGGACTGAAACATTGGTACCCATTGACAATTTGCGTAATTGCTAAACTATCTGTGAGATTTCAACTAGTCGGTGCTTTTGTAATATTACATTTATTGTCGCTGAATATTAAACTGAGCAGCCCCCTCCACATCTCCACTCCTATTTATTGGCAATACTATTAAATAAATGACTGAAACATGTAATTTTTGTAAAGCTTGGCTTTGGACCCATGACCTTCCTGCAGGCAGACACGTACAGTACCAGGGTCACAGGCTAGGCTATCAGCCAGAAGGGTAACTTTAGTGTCTGGTGGGGAGCACTCAAGTTTATGAAAATGTCTGCATTTCCGGTAAAAGGGCGTTTGACGACAGACTGTATAAATAAATGGACAAACCCTCCGTGACGACGTCGCCCATTGTGCGTGTGTGTGTGTATAAATATGTGTGTGTGTGTGTATGTATGTACATATATGTGTGTGTGTGTGTGTGTGTGTATATATGTAAATATGTGTGTGTGTGTATATATGTATATGTATATACAGTTGCAAGAAAAAGTATGTGAACCCCTTGGGATTACGTGGAGTTTAGCATGAATTGGTCATAAAATGTGCTCTGAATTTCATCTAAGTCACAACAATAGAAAAACAGTCTGCTGAAAATAATACT